>CM077212.1:33137600-33432600 GCA_039654625.1 Rhinogobio ventralis | reverse complement strand
GAAAGATCAATAAACTATATTATATTAATGATTAAATAAAAGATTAATAAATACTGTAAAAGGGTCCAATTCTGATTGTTAGTTAATGCAATAATTAACTTTATCTAACAGGACCTTGTTGTAAAGTGCTAGAAAGATGTTTTGAAGAATATTCACGTTGCTCTTTTTCATTTTATGAAAGCAGATAGTGACCAAGAGCTGTCGTGCTAAAATAAGGACTAAAAAGCAACAGAAAATGACCATGAAGTAGTCTATACAACTTGTGCCCTAAATTTAAGTCAACGAAAATCTTTCATTCTGCCACAAATCTCAAATCTTATTCACAGTTTTTAATGTTAAACACATGCAAGGAGGACATGTAAGACCCGGTATTGTTTGGCATGAAGAAATACAATTTTTGAGACGAAATTCCCAAAAATGTACATACATTAATATATAAGAGAATAGACGTTGTAGATGAAGGATGCATATTGAATTATAAAGTAATAGAATCGCCGTTCATGGCATGTTGTCCTCCCTCTACTCCATCAGGTCTCACTACAGCAGACGTCTCAGTGGGTGAACACCAAGTTCTCACAGCTGATAAAGGTGTTGGCAGAAAAGCAGGAAGTGACACAGCTGTTTCTGGATCAGCAGCAGGAAGTGACGGTGTTGCAGGCTGAAGAGAGGCTGGCTGCGCTGGAGGAGAGGACGATGCAGCTTGTAGCCCTGCAGGAGGAGATCAGCAGCCTGTGTTCCCTCCCTTCATGCCAGCTTATCAAGGTTACAGCAAATTTATTTTATTTTATTTAAAAATAAATCAGAGACGGGGCTCACAAAATAAAATAATAAATGGCCCCATTTGCTTTTTTATTGTTTCTACTAAGGTCATTTGGTTGGGAAAAAATATTATTTATTTTTTATTTATTTGTTGTTATATTAAGAATTACTTTACAATAATATTGCTTATTAATTTATATATTATTCTTTTGTTATTTATTGGGTCACACTTTAGTTTTGGGTCCAATTCTCACTATTAAATTAACTAACTATTAACTATGAATTTTGCCTATTAGCTATGAATTACTGCTTAAAAATAGTTAGTGAGGTAGTTAAGTTCAGGTATTGTGTAGGATTAAGGGATGTAGAATATGTTCAGGCATTAATATGTGCTTTATGAGTACTAATAAACAGCCAATATCCTAGTAATATGCATGCTAATAAGCAACTAGTTAATAGTGAGAATTGGACCCTAAACTAAAGTGTTACCATTTATTGTTAAACACACATGCAACATACACTCACCTAAAGGATTATTAGGAACACCATACTAATACTGTGTTTGACCCCCTTTCGCCTTCAGAACTGCCTTAATTCTACGTGGCATTGATTCAACAAGGTGCTGAAAGCATTCTTTAGAAATGTTGGCCCATATTGATAGGATGGCATCTTGCAGTTGATGGAGATTTGTGGGATGCACATCCAGGGCACGAAGCTCCCGTTCCACCACATCCCAAAGATGCTCTATTGGGTTGAGATCTGGTGACTGTGGGGGCCATTTTAGTACAGTGAACTCATTGTCATGTTCAAGAAACCAATTTGAAATGATTTGAGCTTTGTGATATAGTGCATTATCCTGCTGGAAGTAGCCATCAGAGGATGGGTACATGGTGGTCATAAAGGGATGGACATGGTCAGAAACAATGCTCAGGTAGGCCGTGGCATTTAAACGATGCCCAGTTGGCACTAAGGGGCCTAAAGTGTGCCAAGAAAACATCCCCCACACCATTACACCACCACCACCAGCCTGCACAGTGGTAACAAGGCATGATGGATCCATGTTCTCATTCTGTTTACGCCAAATTCTGACTCTACCATCTGAATGTCTCAACAGAAATCGAGACTCATCAGACCAGGGAACATTTTTCCAGTCTTCAACTGTCCAATTTTGGTGAGCTCATGCAAATTGTAGCCTCTTTTTCCTATTTGTAGTGGAGATGAGTGGTACCCGGTGGGGTCTTCTGCTGTTGTAGCCCATCCGCCTCAAGGTTGTGCGTGTTGTGGCTTCACAAATGCTTTGCTGCATACCTCGGTTGTAACGAGTGGTTATTTCAGTCAAAGTTGCTCTTCTATCAGCTTGAATCAGTCGGCCCATTCTCCTCTGACCTCTAGCATCAACAAGGCATTTTCGCCCACAGGACTGCCGCATACTGGATGTTTTTCCCTTTTCACACCATTCTTTGTAAACTCTAGAAATGGTTGTGCGTGAAAATCCCAGTAACTGAGCAGATTGTGAAATACTCAGACCAGCCCGTCTGGCACCAACAACCATGCCACGCTCAAAATTGCTTAAATCACCTTTCTTTCCCATTCTGACATTCAGTTTGGAGTTCAGGAGATTGTCTTGACCAGGACCACACCCCTAAATGCATTGAAGCAACTGCCATGTGATTGGTTGTTTAGATAATTGCATTAATGAGAAATTGAACAGGTGTTCCTAATAATCCTTTAGGTGAGTGTACATCTGTGAAAACCATTATGTCCCTGTTTGTGTGCTCATGCAGGACTCCAGGTTCATAGAGGTCCCACGCTTTAGTGACGTTCCTGTGGATGTGCATGTAAGCGTACAGGAGAAGATGACCCCTGTCACAGATGTCCTGTCCCGCGTGTCTAAGCTGGTGTGTGAGGATCTGGAGAGAGCCACACAGGTGCCCGGAGGACAGGATAAAGAGGGTGAGTCTGGATCACACTGACCGTCTGATGCATGTTCACAGAAATGGCTGTCTGAAACAAACAGTTTCAATCTGAATGGTTGGTGCTTTTGCAACTTTCAAAAGCAATTACTGGATTTGCCAAAGTTAGTCAGGTTAGTACCATCAAATCTTTAAAAGATATTCAGAGTTTAGTTTGAGGCACTTAGTAGCAAGTAGACTAGATATCTATAAGCGGACATCTAACAAAAAAAAAAAATGCACAATATTTTTTTACTTTTGGTTTATAATGCTATGTATCACAATATATACACTTTTGTCCTTATGACGATTTCCAAAGTAATAATAGACCAATTACTAAATTATGAATTTATTTAATAAAACTGTCATAAACATAGCAATGAAAGTTTTATAAATATATAATATACTGTTTAATCTATATCTGTTGAGCATGTTTTACATTCTCTTTATGTAATGTATGATCCATTTCAGATAAAACTACCCATACATGGAACATTAACACAAAATAAAACTCTTGCAACAAAAAAACAGAAGTGTGATATAAAAAATAATATGTGATATAAATTATTTAAAAAATTTGGTTATCTCAATGTACACATTTTTATGGAAAACTGATGATATTAAATCATGAAAAAATAATGGTCTTTGTGACAATTTCCAAAATAATGCTACATTTTTTATATACACCGATCAGGCGTAACATTACGACCACCTTCCTAATATTGTGTTGGTCCCCCTTTTGCTGCCAAAACAGCCCTGACCTGTCGAGGCATGGACTCCACTAGACCCCTGAAGGTGTGCTGTGGTATCAGGCACCAAGATGTTAGCAGCAGATCCTTTAAGTCCTGTAAGTTACAAGGTGGGGCCTCCATGGATCGAACTTGTTTGTTCAACACATCCCACAGATGCTCGATTGGATTGAGATCTGGGGAATTTGGAGGCCAAGTCAACACCACGTTGACCTCACGTGGCCACTGTTGGTGCTTACGGGGGTGGACAGGGGTCAGCATGGGCACCCTGACTGTTCTGCGGCTATGCAGCCCCATACGCAACAAACTGCGATGCACTGTGTATTCTGACACCTTTCTATCAGAACCAGCATTAACTTCTTGAGCAATTTGAGCTACAGTAGCTCGTCTGTTTGATCGGACCACACGGGCCAGCCTTCGCTCCCCACGTGCATCAATGAGACTTGGCCGCACATGACCCTGTCTGATGTTTAAATTATGATTAAAAAAATACAGAAAAAATAATGGTCTTTGTGACAATTTCCAAAGAAATGCTACGTTTTATATATATATATATATATATATAAATATATATGTATACGTATATATTGAAACAGTCATGAACATTGCAATGAAACAGTTGTATAAATAAGTAATTATTTAAAATACTGTTAGTTTTATTTTATTTTTTTCTATCTGATCAGCATTGCTTTTTCTTTGTCTCGTAGGCTCTCCTCAAGATAAGAGGCCAGTTCTGGCTGTCGTTCCCAGTCCTGCGACTCCATCATATCCAGCAGAGAGGGAGGGGCTAAACGCATGTACGCTCATATCATCTCATACGCATGACAATAACAGTGTTGAAAAAGTAATATATTATTCTCTGTCTCATATATTGCAATTCTTCTCTTCACCCAGACCGCTGCAACCTGACCTTTGACCCTCGCACCGCCAACGCTCACTTACGCCTTTCCCAGAGCAACAGGAGGGCGGAGCATCTGACCTCTGGGCCCCGCCCCGTCCCGGCCGACGAGTCCCGCTTTGACCACACCTGGCAGGTGTTGTGTTTCCAGAGCTTCACTCGTGGGCAGCATTACTGGGAGTTGGAGGTGTCCAAACCGTGGGCCTACGTGGGCGTGACGTACCCTAACATACCGCGCAAAGAGAAGGGCAAACGCTGCATGGTGGGGATGAACGAGCTGTCGTGGAGCCTCCAGCTGGACGAGCGGCAGCTGAGCGCGTGGCATGCCGGCTGCAAGGAGTCCGTCGCGGCCCAGCTGCAGTTGAACGCGCAGCCGCTGCGCATCGGCATGCTTCTGGACTACGAGGCCGGTACTCTGACCTACTACGGCGAGGGACAGGTCCGGCTGCATGCCTTCCACTGCGCGTTTTCACAACCTCTGCTTCCGGCCTGCTGGATTGGGGAGGGTGTCACTGTTACGCTCTGTGAACCACGAGCCTGAACATTTGTGCGCTGGTTTGTCCCCGACAGGATGGTCCTGAGGAAATAGATACATCCCGATTCCCTACTGTAGCTGGACCTGAGACGTGTGGCCTTCCTTCACCATCATTTACTCCTCGTGTATTTGAGCTGTGATGAGATTTGATGAGCTCAGGATTTACTCTGGGATGGTGCTGTACAAGCTCTGGTTGATGTGTGGAGAATTATACTTCACGCAAGTACGTGAACGCAGATGCTTTTAGCTACACAGGCTTGATGTGTCAGTCATAAGTTAAGATATTTCCTGAAATAATCAATGACAGTTTTTATATAATGTGTGTGTGTGTGTGTGTGTGTATATATATAATATAATATATATAAAAAAATATATATATATATATAATCTCACACACACACACACACACACAAATAGAAAACAGTATATAGTAATCCATCTCATCACCCATCATCTTAAATTATGACATTAAATTGGACTAAGAAACATAGATGTACAACATACATGCACGCACACACACACACACACATATGTATATATGTGTGTGTGTTTATGTATGTGTATATATATATGTATATATACCTTATAGTCCAGAAGCATGTGTATTATGTATACATAAATATATTATATCAATATATACATACATATGCATACTGCACAATATACAATACTGGTCAGAAGTTAGGAATAATCAATATTTTTTAGTGTTTTGGAACTGCATTTGTTGCATTTGCTGCATTTATTTAATCAAAAATACCAAACAGTATTATTGTGAAATATTACAAATTAAAATGACTGTTTTCTATTTGCATTTATTTCATACTGAGCATATTAGCATGATTTCTGAAGGATTATGATTCAGTTTTGATCACCGGAATAAATGACATTTTTACAGTATATTACAATAGAATTAAGTTCTTTTAAATTGTAATAATATTTCACAGTGTTACTGTAAATCTGTTGACATCTGTGTTCACGTACTTCATAAAGTGTGTTTCTGGCATGTTCTTACTAATGGCCAAATTATGGAACTTTTGCATTTAAGAGTTTGCATTTAAGGGCCAGATGTGCACTTTGTGTTTATGTTGTGACATCAAGATTATTATCTGCTGTATCCGCTCTAGTATATGATTCATATTTTGAGTTTTTAAATATTGAGAATCGGCGGATCTGTTTGCCTGCTGTCGCGGAGGACAAACATCTATGTTGTTCATTTCCATGTTCAGTTTTCCTGTGGGCTAGGATTCTCGTAATAGTGATTTTGTATTTGTACGTATTTCTACTGTATCAGTTTTAGTAGTATTTTGTTTATTTCTGGTTCTAATGATGTGTCCATTTCAACACCCATGTCGTTATCTTTAACATCTTAAATTATAAAATTAAATTTCATAGTCTAATACTCTAGTCATAAACTCTAATTTCATCGTCATTGGCTGTGTTCAGAATAGAATACTTGCATACTGCACACATTGTGCCATATACTAAACACTATTATTTGTTATGCAACAGTAATGCTGCTTTGTATGGAAGCTTGTTTCCGCCATGGAATAAAACAATTTAAAAGATAATTGCCACTTTTTAACTCACAATTGCTAGTTATAGTCAAATTCTTAGGGGGAAAATATAACTCGCAAAAAAAGTTTTAAGTCAAAGTCAGAATTGCAAGATATACAAACTGGAAATTACGGGAAAAAAAAGTCAGAATTGTGAATATAAACTTGCAATTGCACAATTCTCGCAATTGTGACTATCTCGCAATTCTGAAAAAGTCAGATTTATGAGATGTAACTCAATTACGTGAAATAGTCAGAATTGCGAGATATAAACTCGCAATTGCGTGTTATAAAGTTCAATTCTGAGGAAAAAATACTTACGTTTATCTCACAATTCTGACTTTATAACTCACAATTGCGAGGAAAAAGTCGCAATTACTTTTTCTTCTTTTTATTCTGTGGTGGAAACAAGCTTCCATAGTCATAATGTATGATTAAGAGCTCATATTAAAAACTGATTTTATAGTTAAGTCATGCCAATAAACTGTACGCCTTTTAAAGACTTAGAGAGCAATATTTGGCATGATCCTTGTCTTTTATTCCCATCATAGCAAAATTGAAAATGTTCTGGAAAACGATTGCTGAAAAAGAGTGGGAACCCTGAGTTAGAATTGCAAGTTATAAAGTCAGAATTGCGAGATGTAAACTCGCAATTGCGTGAAATAAAATTGTGAAGTAAACAGTCGCAATTACCTTTTTTTAGTTTTTATTCTGTGGCGGAAACTAGCTTCCATAGCTTTGCTTATTATAGTATGTTGCTAAATTAATTTAGCAAGTTATCCCACAAATAAATGAGAATTAGTCCGAATCAAATGAGTCAGGAAGGACAATCAGAGTTCATTGGGGTTGTTGCTTCCGGTTCATTCATCACTTTTTAAATGAAAGGTTCAGCACATTGCATTATGGGATGTTTTCAGTTTGCTCTGTTGTATACTGTACTTTCTGGCAAACTGCACAGTATATGTAATGCATACTATTCTGAACATAACCAATCTATAAGGAGCCATTGAATGTTTGAGCACTGTGTGCATTATGGGATCATAATTAAATGAACTCCTTCCTGTTATAGCGTACTTGAGATCTGACTTTATGCACTGTCTAGTAGAAGGCATAATTGTGCTTAATATTGGGAGATTGTTTCAATATTTAAAAAAAAAAAGATTTACATTGCACAAGCCATCTGGGCTGCATGAGTGAATGGAAAACTGGAAAAGCACATCCTTTGGGAAAAATGAAGTCATTCTGTAATCGTCTGGTCCTGCTGTTCAGGGGTGGATCTCCTGAGAGACTTTCACCGATTAATGTGAACTCTTCTTAATATTTGTCTGCTTTTGAAACCCTGGACATTAGGTACATGAATAACGAACACCATAAAAGATTCTCAAATGATCATCATCATTCCACTTGTATACATGTTTACTTTAATAAAATACACTTCAAATAACAATACAGTCAAGACCATGCGTAACTGATTAATTGTACAATTAAATAAATTAAGGGAAAAGATGAATCAATAAACGCTGTCCAGGAGACTGAAGGTGCATGAAGGGTTAAAGTGCATCTTTAGTCAAACTGCTGCATGCTACAGAGAGACGCCAAGACAAGTACACACTGCTGCAGAAAACACGGTTGGAGTATACGGTGCAGTAAACATGTAGTGTTTGTGAAGGTGATTTTAGACACGTTATGGTCAGTTGTTTTGATTAGTTAAAAATTATTCCAAAAAAAGCCAAAGTGGAACTCACAGCACAATAAAAGTGTTAGTTAAGCGATGCATTGACTGAATGCGCAGTAGAGGGGCGTTCACATTGATTTGCAGCGAATAAGTGACCAGAAGTGTTTCAGTTTTAAAGGCATTTGAGACGACTGCTTGAGTGTTTGTTCAACAAGTGAGCAGCAACAAACAGTGAAGCTCATGTGATCGTGCATCTAATATAGTTGGACGCATCAGCCGGGCATGAACGTCAATGTGAACGCCCAAGTGTTTTTGGGCCTTTTCATAAACTCTTGTGCAACTAGCAAAATACTTTAATCATCCTCGTTCTATCAACCTATACAAAACAAGTCATAAATAAATTTAGAAAAGCTCAATCATTTTCTGTCGGATTTTGGTAATCTTAACAGTAGGTCCTTCTTGTTTACGAGCTATGAATTCATTAAAATTTTATTCATGTGTCTCTCTCGTCCCTCTATATAGGTCAGGTCATATTAATGCAGAGCACTCCGCCCCCTACTAAATCCCGCGGTCGCTGCGTGCAGCTTCATGGGAGTCTGTTGAAGTGGGCAATAACTGTGGCGGGAGACAGTGAGAGGATGAAAGGAAGGGAGAGAGGAGAGGATGTGCACTCGTTCGCTGCAGACACGTCTACTGGTTCTTCTTGTCATCAGGTGGAGAGTAGGGTGGGGGTTTGTCCTACAGAATAAAAACAAAACAGTATTCTCCGATTATTACCCAAGTTAGTATTTTTTTTGTTGCTTTGATGCAGCTATACACTCTGGGCTTAAGTAACAGGTTGATCCTGGTTATACCAATCATGGACGTTGACATGTTAAACTTGGTTACATATGAACTTGGTTAACAGGTTGAACCTGGTTATAGTATGTGGACTGTGTTAACAGGATAGACTTGGTTAACTGGTTGGACCTAGTTATATATGAACTTTAACACATTTAAGTTGGTGCATATGAACTTTGATGAGAGGTTGGTTAACTAGTTGGACCTGGTTATATATGGACTTTAAAACATTTAACTTGATCACATATGAACTGTTAACAGGTTATGTATGAACTTTGTTATATATGAACTTGGTTAACAGGTTAAACCTGGTTATACATTCACCTAAAGGATTATTAGGAACACCATACTAATACTGTGTTTGACCCCCTTTCGCCTTCAGAACTGCCTTAATTCTACGTGGCATTGATTCAACAAGGTGCTGAAAGCATTCTTTAGAAATGTTGGCCCATATTGATAGGATAGCATCTTGCAGTTGATGGAGATTTGTGGGATGCACATCCAGGGCACGAAGCTCCCCTTCCACCACATCCCAAAGATGCTCTATTGGGTTGAGATCTGGTGACTGTGGGGGCCATTTTAGTACAGTGAACTCATTGTCATGTTCAAGAAACCAATTTGAAATGATTCAAGCTTTGTGACATGGTGCATTATCCTGCTGGAAGTAGCCATCAGAGGATGGGTACATGGTGGTCATAAAGGGATGGACATGGTCAGAAACAATACTCAGGTAGGCCGTGGCATTTAAACAATGCCCAATTGGCACTAAGGGGCCTAAAGTGTGCCAAGAAAACATCCCCCACACCATTACACCACCACCACCAGCCTGCACAGTGGTAACAAGACATGATGGATCCATGTTCTCATTCTGTTTACGCCAAATTCTGACTCTACCATCTGAATGTCTCAACAGAAATCGAGACTCATCAGACCAGGCAACATTTTTCCAGTCTTCAACTGTCCAATTTTGGTGAGCTCGTGCAAATTGTAGCCTCTTTTTCCTATTTGTAGTGGAGATGAGTGGTACCCGGTGGGGTCTTCTGCTGTTGTAGCCCAACCGCCTCAAGGTTACCTCGGTTGTAACGAGTGGTTATTTCAGTCAAAGTTGCTCTTCTATCAGCTTGAATCAGTCGGCCCATTCTCCTCTGACCTCTAGCATCAACAAGGCATTTTCGCCCACAGGACTGCCGCATACTGGATGTTTTTCCCTTTTCACACCATTCTTTGTAAACTCTAGAAATGGTTGTGCGTGAAAATCCCAGTAACTGAGCAGATTGTGAAATACTCAGACCGGCCCGTCTGGCACCAACAACCATGCCACGCTCAAAATTGCTTAAATCACCTTTCTTTCCCATTCTGACATTCAGTTTGGAGTTCAGGAGATTGTCTTGACCAGGACCACACCCCTAAATGCATTGAAGCAACTGCCATGTGATTGGTTGATTAGATAATTGCATTAATGAGAAATTGAACAGGTGTTCCTAATAATCCTTTAGGTGAGTGTATATGGACTTTAAAACATGTAACTTGGTTACATATGAACTTTATTAACAGGCTTTATTAAAAGTTTGGACCTGATTATATATGACGGTTAACAGACTGAACTTAGTTATATATGGACTTTAACACATTTAACTAAGTTGCATATGAACTTGGTGAAAAAGTTGAACCTGGTTATATATGTTGGATTTTATATGGACTTTAACACATTTAACTTGGTTATATGAACTGTCAACAGTACGGATGGACTTTATTACAAATATGAACATGGTTAACAGGTTAGTGAACTCACGTCTGGCAGGTAAACCCGCATCGGAGCAAAAGTAGTCGCAGTGGAACTCGCTGCAGCTTCAGCTGCTTTTGCCTCTGCTAGAACAATAAATACATTCATTTTAATGGGAGCAAAAATAAAGTTAATCAGTAAAACAGTAGTGACTTCTTAAACAGCTCGTCTCGACTCTGGTGCAGTTTTGGCTCACACCTGCAGGGGTGCTGGGCAGGTCTGGGACGAGAGGAGCTTGGTCCAACGGAGCTGTATATGGGGGAGGCGGCATGTAGGCCGCTGGTCCATCAAACCAGGACCCACCTACAGGACGCAAAAGTTTAAATGTCAGTACTTAGTTTGCTCAGCACTATTTAGCAGTGTATCTGCATGAAGAGATATGTTGTGCTATTACCTGGAGGTGGAGGTCCAGGAAAGACATATCCAAGAGGAGGTGGTCCGGAATAAATGTCATTAGCAGGAGGAGGTGGAGGGTAGGCGTACGCCCCGTTCGCCATGTAAGGACAGCCGAAATTTCCAGTCACTGGTTGCCCTCTGGATGCTGAAATGAATGAGAGAGACTGAAGGTAATGCTTGCACATCAAATCAACAGTTTGATGCTAAAAAGAGTGTTAATTATATGTTAAAATGTTAAAAACAAATGTACCCTGTGCTGCCACCTGGAGCATGTGCTGTCCAAACTCAATCGCTCCTCCAGTAGCAAAGATCAACTTGAAGGTTGCAGAACCTTCCCAGCCTCCTGGAACAGTGATGAAAACACATTTTTAGGGTTGGATATCGAGAACCGGTTCCAAATTTCCAAGAACCGTGGATTCGATAAGATGTGCATTTCGATTCCTCTCACTGATTCCTATGTGTGCATTTTAATATGACTTTAGCGCAAGAAGACCCGCACGCTGTTTTTTGTGCTTCGCACACATCCAAAACGACGTGCACAGAGAACGTCGCCTCTCAAACTGTAACTAAACTAAGTTCTCTTCTGCATCTTTTTGCACTTGAACGGACAAATACACAAAAAACATGTCAAAATATCCTTGTAAACACAGATGGTTATGTCTTAAGTGAATGTAAACAGTTGAGAAAGAAAACGCATGTGTAACAGTATATTGGAGCAGTGCAGCTCTTAATGTGACAGCAGCCTAATATACCTGCTAATATACCAACAAAAGACAAAGCTGTTCTTGACTGAATAACTTCTGTAACTATATTTGTAATGTATATTTTATTCATAAAGTGTAGTGTTATTTTACATTTTAATACATTTTCTGTACCTGAATACTTAAAAATCTTAAAACTGTTTATTTCAATTGTATCTTTCTTCAGTTGTATTTATTTGTGTGATTGCTCATTTTTTTATGTTACTGAGTGTTTACTTGTCTTTAATAATGCTTGAAATTTATATTAGTTAGGCTAGTTGTTTTTACGGTATTTTTAAACTTGTGTAAGTGTTCTGTAGCCTGTTGATTTTTGTTCATGGTATTCAGCTACAATGAAGTTTTGCAGTAAGACTTGGAATAAATGTGAATGATATCTAAGTATTTTTTTTTACCTTATTGGAATTGAAATTAGGAATCGATAAGAATCAGAATCTATACATTTCAAACGATACCCAACCCTACACACTACAAAAACCGTAAATGATCCGAACCATGAGTTTCGTGATCCGTTGCACCACTACCCGAAACCAGAACTCTTAATATACTTTCTTTCAAGGATCAGATTATCCAAATGAAAACTCAAGAAGAGTCAAGATTCAGATCAGATTTTTTAAATGTACAGACAGACGCTGACAGACACATTATGTCGGGTTTGTCTGATCAGTGTGTTACCTCTGTGTTGGAGCTTGTTTTCTCCGATTGAACATGCTGAAGATCTGAGAAGTGACTTGCTGTAATCTGATGACTGTCAGCGTATTACATTGCTGTATTTATTTATTTTTAGTTTTAGATTGAGTTTATTCCCTCACTGCTCCCTCTGTCCTCACAGCAGCAGTATTATATGGCAGGGGCCATTTACACTATGTAAAAATAGCAGTATTTTCTTTGCAATAAGTGTATATAGTAGTTAGATGATAGTAATACTTATAAATAGTGGCAGATAGCCACTATATGGTGGCCACTTTGTAAAGAAAGTCTATGCTCCTGTGCACATACGCATTCATCGCGCATGCCTATAGACTAAACACGTATTGCGTATGCCGTCACCGTTTTCACAGATTCACGTTTTTGAAGTTTACACGGAGAAGATAAGGGTATCGTTTTCAGACCTTTTTATAAACTTGCACTTTGGAGCCTATTTCAAAGTTTGCGCTCTCAAGCCACCAAACACTGTTGCCGTGCAAATGAACGTCCAGAACGCATTAAAACTTTTCTGTTTTAGTTGAAAATGGTGTCATGTAAGTGGCCCCAAAGTAAATTACTAATGCTTTTTACATCGGAAATTATTCAAACAAAAACTTACTTTAGCTGTACAATAACTTTTTTCTGCTGTATTTCCAAAACAATCTCTGTTCCATTAAAGTGGGGGTCTAACCCTAACCCTAACTTATTTACACTGTTAAAGAGTTTAAAGAGATTCTCATGGCCAAAATGTCCAAAAACGAGTTGGACGTATGATGGAGTATTTCTGTGCCAAATACACTCCTTCAGGATTCGAACAAGTTTCTGAACGCTTTTTCAAGTATGGCCCTGTATGACGTCATAAAGGGCAGAATTCCTTGTATGGGCACTTCTCCCGGATGAGCGTGCGCACATCAACCAGAGCGAGAGCTTGAGCGCGTCCATCAAAGGAGCAACGGCTTGTGGTACCATCACAGAGAGGCATGAAATCCCTCTCCAGAACATTTTCATTCACCGTTCCCTGCTGGTGGAACAATCTTCCCACCTCCATCCGGAATGCAGAATCACTGACAACTTTCAAAAGACAGTTGAAAACTCATCTCTTCCGTGAGCACTTAACCTCATCTTAATATATATATATATATATATATATATATATATATTTGAAAAAAATATATTTTCCTCTATTCCCTCCCTACTCTAGCTTGTGCTGCACTGAGTAATGTCCAAAACTTAGTACTTCGGGGGCACTCTTTGCGTTTCTTCGCCTCTTCATGACGGATCGCTTACTTTATTCCTCAGTTGTAAGTCGCTTTGGATAAAAGCGTCTGCTAAATGCATAAATGTAAATAGCCTCTGTCAACAAAGCAAGCTATTTGCACGTAGTGTAAATAGACACTACGGTATTGTATATTTAGGTTTGGTGTTCTTACCTCCAGGCTCGGCGCTGATTGTGCCCTTGATGTAGTTTGCGCCAAGTACTGGCTGTTTGACCTCACAGCCCTTTATAAGATAAAAGGGCATCATGAAAGACTGCAGAGGGTCCTTCCCTTTAGTCACGAAGATCACCTGAAGACCCAACCACATGAGCAGTTAAAATAGTGATCATAGTTATTTACAAACCATTGAGATTTATCAAAAATATATGTATCAGATGCATCCAACAGCCAATCAGAAGACAGTAGAGGCCAAGAATCCAGAATGGATTGTTCAGGTTTGGGGTTTATGTACTATTTTTATTATTTATATTAAAATATCATGATGGTCTAAACTCTTTTTCTTGCACCACCTACCCTGTACGGTGTCAGGTAGATGCTTCCCTTCTTGCTTTTTCTGAAGGGTTCTGGTAAGCGTTCTGTGTCACTGAACACCAGCTCCACATTCTCATATGACATCAAGACACTGGAGGAAAACACATTCGGTTTAATGCAGTCAGCACTTTCTGTGCCAACATGATCAAAGTGAGCTTTGCCATCGCTGATACACTGCAAAAAAGGATTTTTGGTTACTTTTAATTTTAGCGTGTCTTTGTTACAGTGTAATTATACATTGCACATACATGTACATACTATAGGGCAAGGGTTTGGTTTAGGGTTAGTTGCATGTAGTTATGCATAATTTATAGTTATTATTATAGTAACTACATGTAACATATGTAACAATGACAGTCTTACCAGATTTTTCAAAGTTGTAAATAAAACAAAGATTATTGGAGTGCATTTTACAATAAAACACTATTTCATTCTTTACTAGTTTAAGATGAATTCAATGTGTTACTTGCTGTTTCTTTGTAGTGAAATGTTCCAGCAATTTCCGAGTAAAGTTTAATCAATCCTACACCTATTTTTTTAGTGTTTTTTTAACCACCTTTAGCGGTTCTGCTACAACATGATTTAAGGTTTTAAATCAAAATACTTGTCCTTGACTTTTGTTTATAGTTTTCCAGAACACCAGCATCAAACAAAGGTCATTGTCTCTACTAGTGTTAAAATAATTAATTATAAATAATATTATATACAAATATATTTTATATTAATACATATTAATATATTTTTTTATTATAAATAATAAAAGTAATATTAGTGAATTAGTATTGTGGGAGTAATTTAGGAAATACAGTTTAAGATTTATTTAAGAGTAGTGAAGAAATAATGTAATATAAAAGGAATGAAAAGCTTAAAAAGAGTGTATCAAATATACATTTGGGTACTTATATACTACTTTGTAGAGATATGATGTCATTCCTGAGGTCAGCAATCTCAGTCTTTATCAGTTGTGTATTAAGATCATTTCTTTTAAAAGAAGGTTATTGTTGAACTACACACTACTTATTCACAGCAGAAATACTAATCCTACTATGGCGAGGGCTTGGCTCATTAATATTAATTACGTAACGTAGCCTGAGCTGTGATTGGCTGAACGACAAGAGGGGGCTTGACACTCGGCAAGCGAAGGGCTGCATCATGAATATTAGTAAGATTACGTGACTGAAGGTTTCCAAGCAACTTGAGCGTGACACAATTAATATTCATAGGCTCATTCTTCACCATAGTAGGATTTTAAAAGCTGCGCAAGATCCATGTTTTTAAAATATAGCAACTTTTCTGACTGAATATGGATTGCATGTTTAGTGTGTAAACATAATGTTGCATAAATTAAATACATAAACGGCAGACAATGAGTTCATTGCAAATCGAATAGAATGGGTGTGATTTAACGGTTCACGCGATGTTATCCAACACTAGTCATATTATTATGCATACAAAAAACACACAATATACAATAATTAATTCAATACGGTCGTTTTGGACAAATTCGTGAAATAGCACAGTAACGTTAGCAGATAAAATAATAACGCATTAATAATCACTGAGTCTGATTCCGTGACAATACCTTTCGCTGTTGTTGATGATAACGCCTCCTGATTCAGAATGATTGCTGTTCAGGGCCATGTTTGATTTCTGTTTGTGTAAAATTGACGTTCTACATTCTACGATGATCCACCTGCACTTCCGCCCTACGCCACGCCCCCCGGTGACATCAGCGGCTTGGCTCGTTCGAGACGCTTCCCTTTCCCGAATCTTCTCAAATAAACAGTTCGTTTTAATCTAATAAACGATAATTTCGTAATAGTTTACTATTGCTTGTCTAGATAGATAGATAGATAAATAGATAGATAGATAGATAGATAGATAGATAGATAGATAGATAGATAGATAGATAGATAGACAGACGGATAGATAGATAGATAGATAGATAGATAGATAGATAGATAGATAGATAGATAGATAGACAGACAGACGGATAGATAGATAGATAGATAGATAGATAGATAGATAGATAGATAGATAGATAGACAGACAGACAGACGGATAGATAGATAGATAGATAGATAGATAGATAGATAGACAGACAGACGGATAGATAGATAGATAGATAGATAGATAGATAGATAGATAGATAGATAGACAGACAGACGGATAGATAGATAGATAGATAGATAGATAGATAGATAGATAGATAGATAGATAGATAGACAGACAGACGGATAGATAGATAGATAGATAGATAGATAGATAGATAGATAGATAGATAGATAGATAGATAGATAGACAGACAGACGGACAGATAGATAGATAGATAGATAGATAGATAGATAGATAGATAGACAGACAGACGGATAGATAGATAGATAGATAGATAGATAGACAGACAGACAGACGGATAGATAGATAGATAGATAGATAGATAGATAGATAGACAGACGGATAGATAGATAGATAGATAGATAGATAGATAGATAGATAGATAGACAGACAGACGGCTAGATAGATAGATAGATAGATAGATAGATAGATAGACAGACAGACAGACGGATAGATAGATAGATAGATAGATAGATAGATAGATAGACAGACAGACGGATAGATAGATAGATAGATAGATAGATAGATAGATAGATAGATAGATAGATAGATAGATAGACAGACAGACAGACGGATAGATAGATAGACAGACAGACGGATAGGTAGATAGATAGATAGACAGCCAGACGGATAGATAGATAGATAGATAGACAGCCAGACGGATAGATAGATAGATAGACAGACAGATGGATAGATAGATAGATAGACAGACAGACAGACGGATAGATAGATTGATAGATAGACAGACAGACGGATAGATAGACAGACAGACAGACAGACGGATAGATAGATAGATAGACAGCCAGACGGATAGATAGATAGATAGATAGACAGCCAGACGGATAGATAGATAGATAGACAGACAGATGGATAGATAGATAGATAGATAGACAGACAGACAGACGGATAGATAGATTGATAGACAGACAGACGGATAGATAGATAGATAGACAGACAGACGGATAGATAGATAGATAGATAGATAGATAGACAGACAGACAGATGGATAGATAGATAGACAGACAGACGGATAGATAGATAGACAGACAGACGGATAGATAGATAGATAGACAGACAGACGGATAGATAGATAGATAGATAGATAGATAGATAGATAGATAGATAGATAGATAGATAGATAGATAGACAGACGGATAGATAGATAGATAGATAGACAGACAGACGGATAGGTAGATAGATAGATAGACAGCCAGACGGATAGATAGATAGATAGATAGACAGCCAGACGGATAGATAGATAGATAGACAGACAGATGGATAGATAGATAGATAGATAGACAGACAGACAGACGGATAGATAGATTGATAGATAGACAGACAGACGGATAGATAGATAGATAGACAGACAGACAGACAGACAGACGGATAGATAGATAGATAGACAGACAGACGGATAGATAGATAGATAGATAGACAGACAGACGGATAGATAGATAGATAGATAGATAGACAGACAGACAGACGGATAGATAGATAGACAGACAGACGGATAGATAGATAGACAGACAGACGGATAGATAGATAGATAGACAGACAGACGGATAGATATATAGATAGATAGATAGATAGATAGATAGATAGATAGATAGATATATAGATAGATAGATAGATAGATAGATAGACAGACGGATAGATAGATAGATAGATAGATAGATAGATAGATAGATAGATAGATAGATAGATAGACAGACAGACGGATAGATAGATAGACAGACAGACGGATAGATAGATAGATAGATAGATAGATAGATAGATAGATAGATAGATAGATAGATAGATAGATAGACAGACAGACAGACGGATAGATAGATAGACAGACAGACGGATAGATAGATAGACAGACAGACGGATAGGTAGATAGATAGATAGACAGACAGACAGACGGATAGATAGATAGATAGATAGACAGACAGACGGATAGATAGATAGATAAACAGACAGATGGATAGATAGATAGATAGATAGATAGACAGACAGACAGACGGATAGATAGATTGATAGACAGACAGACAGACGGATAGATAGATAGATAGACAGACAGACGGATAGATAGATAGATAGATAGATAGATAGATAGATAGAAAGATAGACGGATAGATAGATAGACAGACAGACGGATAGATAGATAGACAGACAGACGGATAGATAGATAGATAGATAGATAGATAGATAGATAGATAGATAGATAGATAGATAGAAAGATAGACGGATAGATAGATAGACAGACAGACGGATAGATAGATAGACAGACGGATAGATAGATAGATAGATAGATAGATAGATAGATAGACAGACAGACAGACGGATAGATAGATAGACAGACAGACGGATAGATAGATAGACAGACAGACGGATAGGTAGATAGATAGATAGATAGATAGACAGACAGACAGACAGACGGATAGATAGATAGATAGATAGACAGACAGACAGACGGATAGATAGATAGATAGATAGACAGACAGACGGATAGATAGATAGATAGACAGACAGATGGATAGATAGATAGATAGATAGATAGACAGACAGACAGACGGATAGATAGATTGATAGATAGACAGACAGACGGATAGATAGATAGATAGATAGACAGACAGACAGACAGACGGATAGATAGATAGATAGACAGACAGACGGATAGATAGATAGATAGATAGACAGACAGACGGATAGATAGATAGATAGATAGACAGACAGACAGACAGACGGATAGATAGATAGACAGACAGACGGATAGATAGATAGATAGACAGACAGACGGATAGATAGATAGATAGATAGATAGATAGATAGATAGATAGATAGATAGACAGACGGATAGATAGATAGATAGATAGATAGATAGATAGATAGATAGATAGACGGATAGATAGATAGACAGACAGACGGATAGATAGATAGACAGACAGACGGATAGATAGATAGATAGATAGATAGATAGATAGATAGATAGATAGATAGATAGATAGATAGATAGACAGACAGACAGACAGACGGATAGATAGATAGACAGACAGACGGATAGATAGATAGACAGACAGACGGATAGGTAGATAGATAGATAGATAGATAGACAGACAGACAGACGGATAGATAGATAGATAGATAGACAGACAGACAGACGGATAGATAGATAGATAGATAGATAGACAGACAGACGGATAGATAGATAGATAGACAGACAGATGGATAGATAGATAGATAGATAGATAGACAGACAGACAGACGGATAGATAGATTGATAGACAGACAGACAGACAGACGGATAGATAGATAGATAGACAGACAGACGGATAGATAGATAGATAGATAGATAGATAGACAGACAGACAGACGGATAGATAGACAGACAGACAGACGGATAGATAGATAGATAGATAGATAGACAGACAGACAGACAGACAGACAGACAGACAGATAGATAGATAGATAGATAGATAGATAGATAGATAGATAGATAGATAGATAGACAGACAGACGGATAGATAGATAGATAGATAGATAGATAGATAGATAGATAGATAGATAGATAGATAGACAGATGGATAGATAGATAGACAGACAGACGGATATATAGATAGACAGACAGCCAGACGGATAGATAGATAGATAGACAGACAGACAGACGAATAGATAGATAGATAGATAGATAGACAGACAGACAGACGGATAGATAGATAGATAGACAGACAGACAGACAGACGGATAGATAGATAGATAGATAGATAGATAGACAGACAGACAGACGGATATATAGATAGATAGACAGACAGACAGACAGACGGATAGATAGATAGATAGATAGATAGATAGATAGATAGATAGATAGACAGACAGATGGATAGATAGATAGATAGATAGACAGACAGACAGACGGATAGATAGATAGATAGATAGACAGACAGACAGACGGATAGATAGATAGACAGACAGACAGACAGACAGATGGATAGATAGATAGATAGATAGACAGACAGACAGACGGATATATAGATAGATAGACAGACAGACAGACAGACGGATAGATAGATAGACAGACAGACAGACAGACGGATAGATAGATAGATAGATAGATAGATAGACAGACAGACAGACAGACAGACGGATAGATAGATTGATAAATTTTAATTATAAGCGATTCATCACAAAGGTTTATTTTGTAAGGTAAAACTTAAACAACTACGTAAAACAGCGGGGAAATATTCATATGTCTATATAGGCCAAACATCATTATTTAAACCTTGATTCAGTGTCATTGCTTTCTTAATAAATAATAAATGATTTTCACGCAGCACCCCTCTGTAAAATATGGTATCTTCTGCATCCCAAGCTAGTGATCTGAAACAGACGCCATTTTGGATCTTGCGCAGGGGGGTATTGTTCTTGTGCCCGCACGTCTACTGTGAGCCAAGATGGCCGATAAGGATCCTTAGTTTCCTAACATGTGCATAACACAAAACGTCGCTGTGCGTGAACTCGTGTCTGTTTCCTGCGTACTGTAGTGGAGCAGCATGGCTTCGTCTGCGAAGCGGCGAGCTATTGAAACGGGTCAAAACCCTCAAGACAGCAACGAAAGCTCGGACGAGGGTCTGGAAGATTCTGGGGACGAGGGCAGTGAACATTCAGAAGAAGAAATAAACGAGGTGAGTTACTATTTTAACTGTTACTGCAGCCAAAAACATCGTGATGTGCAGGCCAGACTGGTTCTGCGTTTAAACACGCTGTTTTGTGAGCAATATATGTATTTTGATTTGTGTTTAGGAGGTCATCGTGGACTTTGAAGCACACACGATATCTGAAAACGACTTTCATGGCATTAAAACCCTTCTGCAACAGGTAAGTTACAGACAGCAGTGTTTGCATTGCACTTAATATACACATACATTGCACAGTTTGCACTTCAACAGAGATTAAAAATGAAAACGAATATGTATATACAGTACGTACATACATAATATATATGAATGTATTTGTTTTTCCAGCTGTTCCTGAAATCTCACGTGAACATCTCTGATCTCACTGACATCATCATTCAGCAGAATCACATTGGCAGTGTCATCAGGGTGAGACTCATTTAAACAATAGTAGAATTTCTTGTTATTTGCAAAAATGTCCTTTCTTAATTTTTTTACTGTTGATAACTGTATATTTCATTAAGAGATTTACAGTAATTTTATGTGCATTCATTGTAATTTGAGGGCTCCAGGGAGTCCGTGGAAAGGTTTGGACAAAATATAAAAATAAATGCATAATAAAAATAAGATTTAAATAAATAAATTGATTAAAATACAATGCATCGAACGTGCTATAGTGAGTAGATAAAATTATAATTTATTATACTAACTATATTTACATATTTATCATATTAGTTAAACAGATTTACAGTAATTTTATGTGCATTCATTGTAATCAGGGGGCGAGTCCATGGAAAGGTTTAGAGAAAAATATAATAATAAAAATAAGATGTAAATAAATAAATTGATTAAAATAAATAAAATGCATCAAATAGTACTATAGTGACTAGGAAAAATGTAATATACTAACTGTATATTCACATATATATATATATATATTTACAGTACAAATTGGGTCTTTATACACTAAAATATATTGCTGATCATATAGGATGAACATATTTGGGGGTCCATGGCATCTAAAAGATTGAAAACCCCTCCCTTAAAATACATTGATAATATTTATAATATTCATCAAATGTAACGAACATCTGGATGAATAGTGGTCGTGTCCTTAATGATCATATCACATTGCAATGCATGTTTTTGAATATTTATTAATATGTGTGTTTTGCTCCAGCAAGCGGAGGTACCGGAGGACAGTGATGATGAGGGCGACCCAGATGAGGTGTTTGGATTCATCAGCATGGTGAACCTCACGGAGAGACAGGTCAGGGACTCATATTTATGAATCAAAGCTGTTTGTGTTCCTGTGTGGTTTTCTGATGGCAGTTTGTCTTGTGTGTGTGTGTGTGTGTTGTTGAACAGGGTGTGGAGTGTCTGGAGAAGCTGAAGGACATGATTATAGAGCAGTGTGTGAATTCCAGCTCCCCTGATGTCCAGGAGAGGTTTGAGCAGCTTCTGTCGGGTAGCGGGCACTCAGTCGGGCTGCTGCTGAGCGAGAGATTCGTTAACGTCCCGCCACAGATCGCCCTACCCATGCACAAACAACTCCAGTAAGTGTTCAATACTTCTAACCAGCAGAGGGAGTGTGTGGATCTGAAAATAGTGCAGCCGAAAATAATTACAGCACGAAATAGGGTTAAAACATTCAAATGGTTAAAATGGTGATCGTAAGGAAAAATATTGTTATAAAAATCCTGTGATCATTACTCCAGTCTTCAGTGTCACATGATCCTTCAGAAATCAATCTAATATGATGATTTGATGCTCAAGAAACATTTCTTCTTATTCTTATTATTAATGTTAAAAACAGTTGTGCTGCTTAATGTTTTTGTGGAAACAGATTGTTTGAGGAATAGAAAGATCAAAAGGACTGCATTTATTATAAATATAACTTTTTGTAATATTTATTAATTTCATAAATGTCTTTACTGTTTTAAAAAAAAAATCTATTTAATGTGCCTGATTAAAAGTATTAATATTATAATTTTTTTTAAATCTTACCCCAAACTTCTGAATGGCAGTATATCATGATTTCCCCCCCAAAATATTAATAAATAAAATAAAGCAGCTAAAACTGTTTTCAATATTGATAATAATAAGAAATTACATCAGAATGATTTCTGAAGGATCATGTGACACTGAAGGCTGGAGTAATGATGCTGAAATTCAGCTTTGATCACAGGAATATTTACATTTTACAATGTATTACAATAGAATTCAGTTCTTTTAAAATGTAATATTTCACAGTATTACTGTTTTTACTACACTGCCTTGGTGAGCAGAAGAGAGTACTTTCAAAAACATTAAACAAACCTTAATGTTTCCAAACCTTTGACCAGTAAGTGTATATTATGGGAAAATTAAAGTGATCTTGGATGCATGTAAACCTTTAAAATAGCATAATAGGGGCACTATAACAATTACCATCTACAGTTTTTCCATTGTCACTCATTACCGTCATCCTACTGGAAGATGCACAAATCGTGATGCTCTCATGTTGTGTCAGGCACTAATTCCATCATATGGCTTTATTAAGGACCTTATTTAACAGTGTCTCTTATGTGGGTCAACACTTAGATAAGCCAAATTACATCCCCAAAACTCCTGTATACATCTGGAAATATTTGAATTGCGACCATTGTGTCCACTGATATACAATGTTTTCTGAAATTATTCAGAACATTCAATATCTGCTTGACAGAACTAGTTTGAGGTGGATCTGATTTGAGACACATATTGAGATTATTTAACACATATTGATGATTATGCTGTTGTTTGGTTTTACAGGAAGGAAATGGCCGAAGCACAGAGGACCAATAAACCCAGCGGTAAATGCCAGTTCTGTCTGATGATCAGTAAAACCTGTAAACCAGCCAAGAAGAGCATATCCGGTCAAGCTCAACCCAAAGAAGAGCTCCTGTTTGTGAACGATGAGGAGGAGTTCTTCTATGAGGTAGTCAATATGAAAGCATAATTGACATTTGCCTTATCCAGCGTTTCCACAGGTCTTTAATTAAAAATGACTTAAATTCAATATCTTGGCATTAAATTATTAATATGATTTCTGCGATGCAGAAAACAGGTACGTAATCGCATAATCCATTCATAAAAATGGAATTTACTCTTAAGCAAAATGTCATGGCATTTGTCAACTTTTGCATGAATAAATCAAAGTAGGACGGTTCAGTACACTTAAAGGGACAGTTCACCCAAAAATGAAAATTGAGTGATCATATTCTCACCCTCATGTGAGTAAATAGTTCTCCCAAAAATAGAAAAAAACTGAATTTGAGGGGGAAAAAAAATATTCCATGTTAAACTTGAATGTTTCATGATTTCAATTAATTAATTTAAACAAGATTTCATAGGGCTCTAAATTTGAACATTAAATTGCATGTACTGCAAAAAATATATTTTTGTTTTCCAGCACAAATATCTAAACATCCTTAAATCAAGATACATTTACTTGATATTCAAAATGAAGAAATTAAGTCTTGATTTCTGAGAAATTGAACAAGATTAAGTGAGTTTATTCTTAAAACGAGAACAAATGTCAATGGGTATGGCATATATTTGTTGTTCTTTTAACCATAAAATCACTTTCCTTCTCAAGTAAATGTATCTTGATTTAAGAATCTTTTAGATATTTGCACTGGAAAACAAGGCAAAACTACTGAAATCTTTTTTTGCAGTGTGATGATCAGTAAAAGTTATTTCCATATTGTAGTGTTTGGGAGCAGAGCTATTCAAATATAAGCTATTTTATTGTAAAATTAATTAAAAAGTAACCGAGACCTGTTGAAAATTGTATTTTCAAACTTTGAAGTGTGTCATTGTGTGCTTCCTAGACATTTACATTTAGAGAATATATTCCCTTTCATTTAGTCTTTAAGTTCTTTCATTGGTCTTAAATTTACCTTCATTAAACCCTGTTTATTAATACACATTCTTGGTTTAATTGTGAATGGTTCTCCCCCCTCACTTTTTAATGTGTTGTGCGTCTCTTATACATGCAGAAAAACATTTAATTTTGTCTTGGCTCGACCTTAAACACAATTTCTTTTTGTCACAGCAAGCCACGCTGAAGTTCAGCTACTCCGTTCAGGACGAGGCCGATTCCTGTGCGACGGGAAAGTGGTCGTATGACGACGTACCGATGAAACCGCTCCGCACCGTGATGGTGATCCCGATGGACCGGATGGGAACCATCATGGCTAAAATGACTGAATATCTGACCGTGTGAACTGAACTCTGCTCCTCTTGTGGTTTATTTTTAAACGTTGTTCAAGTAAAGCGTTTTGATGAGATGTTAAACGTCCCAGACCATAAAAAAACTGGCCACAAAACAGTTTGACAACAAATTACCCCAAACCAGTGAAATAATTTATTAATTCTGTACATAATCAGTTGAAATTACCCACAAAATAAATGGCCCAAACAGGATTCTTGAGTGTCTTTTTAGGAGTAACAATACAAAACATTTAAACACTATTTACACACGCATGTTTTCATGAGGTCACTGTATGACACACCGGTCATGTGATTCGGCCTCTTCTGGCTCTGGCGCAGCTGGTTGAGGCTTCGCTCTCACGTGTCCCGTCCGGTCGCTGTCCAGAATGTGCTGCAGGATCTCTTTACTTTCACTAGGGGGCAGGTTACAGAAGAAGTATTGTGGTGCCATTTGAATGAACCTGAAAACACAGAAGGAGAACAGACTGAAAATATGCAAGCATGCAGGGGTTTTTTGCTTTGTTTTAAAGAAAGGAATACTTCAATTCAGTAGGGACAATTCAATTGATCAAAAGGGAAAGTAAAGACATTTATAACATTAATGCTGTTCTTTTGAATTTTCTGTTCATTAAAGAATCATAAAAAAACATGGTTTCCACCAAAAATATGAAGCAGCACAACTGTTTTCAACATTGATAAATCATCACAGAATGATTTCTGAAGGATCATGTGACTGGAGTAATGATGCTGAAAATTCAGCTGTGATCACAGGAATAAATTATATATCACAATAGAAAACAGCTATTTTAAATTTGAATATTTCACAATATTGCCATTTTTACTGTATTTATTATCCAATAAATGCAGCCTTGGTGAGTAGAAGAGACTTCTTTCAAAAACATTAAAAACTCTGAACAATATTATTGCAATATTCATTAACTCTTGGTAAGCCATTACAGCAAACTGATTTTATTAGAGGTACAAAAATAATTGGTTTATATTTCCAAAGATGATAGCTGGACACCTTGGCTGAATTAAACATTCCTCGATGAAATCAGCCGTACTTTTCCTTTCTTTTTTTATTTTATTACATTTTTTTATAAACTGCTATTAAATATTCATTATGCTTAATTCATTAAGAAAAAAAAAAGCTAGTATTGCATTCTGGACAGCAGAATTGTAACATTTATAATAATATCCAGGATGTTCACAATGGTTGTGTTTACACATCTGCTAAACGAATAGATGTACAAAAATAGCACAGGTGAGCTGCATCTGATCTGGTTTAATCCTCATGCATATCAAGGGATGTGTAATCTGAAAAGCTCTCTATTGTAAATCCAGATAACTAATGACACATCAAAAAACATGATAACTCTGGACGATGTGGCATAATAATGTTTGTAAGCAGTAGCCAAGCTTGAGTCAGAGGAAAGGACTTGAGAGAGTTGTACATTAGTAGGAGGAATATGGAGAACACAAACTTACGCCTGCGGTGAGATCTGTGTGACGGTCCGAATGCAGTTGTCATCTGAGAGGTTGTACTCGTGGAACAGAACCCACTCCGGCAGACCCAGTTTATGAGTTTTTGCTCCATATCCAGACTGACGGTGAACCTGAGCCACGTGTTTATTCAGCAGCATGAAGTAATTCCCTGAGCCATCCACATCTCTGGCGAGCTGAAGAACACAGGAGACCGATGAAGGAGACGCCAGAGAGCTTCATAAAACACATCAGTGACTGAAGCTTCAAATTCAAGCCCAAAACATATTTAAATGAGATCACATTGAGTCTGGAGACAATAAAGAAATATTCTGATTAAAAAGCTGTGTTTGGGATATAATTGTTTGTACTAGTTCTAAACTCAAAACTGGAAAATGAGTCTCATAAAATGCCACAACTAGCAGCTTTTAAGGGCTCTAGAATATTAATGTGATAAGAAAATGAAAAACAAATTATATATATATATACACACAAATACATATATAACAAAAATAAAAGTAAAACATTTTAAAGTTACATTTTACTAACATTATAAATGGACAGTTCATAGTAGACAGTGAATGAATGGACACTTTGAATTAAATATGTAAATATAATTAAAGCATAAAACTTATGGAAAATAGTAATACAAATTCACTAACATTATAGGTGGATATCAGGGAAATGAATGAATGAATTAAATAAATACTTTTTTAAAAGAACTGTATAAATATAAATAGAGCTCAAAACATATGGACAAATGGTTAGGAAAAAAAAGGAAAATAAAATAACCTGCAAAAATTGTTAACTTATGGAAATTAATAAATTAATAAATAAAATATATAATTTTTTTTTTTACTCGTCTCTATTTATTTACGGAAAAAATGGTTATGAAACTTTACTAACATTATAAGTGGGAAATTAATAAATAAAAGAAGAAAACAAATATTGCTCAATTTAAAAAAAAAAAAAATAACATTACAAGTGGAAATTAATACATTAATAAATAAAATATTTATTTAACAAAATAAATTAATTAAAAAAATAAACATTTTGAGCTCTGTTAATTTATAGAAAAAGGGTTCTAAAAATAAAATAATATAATTAAAATAAAAAAAGAAATATAGCTCAAAACTTATGGGAATTCAAAAACATTTTTTTAATATATGTATATTTTTATTTTATTTTTTATTTTTAATTCCAAACATTATATATGTATTTAATTAATAGATAAACATACACAAGACATAAACTATACAGACCTGCATGAAGTAGCCAGCGAGCAGCGCCCTCTTGATATTGAGTGCGTTGGTCTTGGTGCCAAAGGCTGGTTCTGAAATGGGAAGCTCGATCCTCTTCAGAATGTCTGTGAGCTGGGCTCTGATGGCGTCTGCCGTCTGCAGGGCGGCACAGCACAGGAAATACTCCTCACACCACTGCTCCTGGCTGAAATCTATCAGAGACAGCACACACGGTTCACTCGACTCACTCCTCCACCTGAGCACTCATTAGTCAAAGTGTGTCGGTCGGCTCACATGGCTCCTTCTGGCTGCGTTTGAAGGTGTTGTAAATGTTGATCAGGGTGAAGTGGTCACCCTCGGGATGCTGGAACTTCATATGACACTGCATGACTTCTGTTACCATCCCAACAGGAGGCTCAATGAAGCAGCTTGGTGCTGATGGAAACAGATGTACATTATTATATAATTTACATTAAAACATGATATACTTTTTCCAGTAGGTGTTAAAACATTACCTGCGAGCATTGCAGCAATGGTTAACATCTCACTAGCGCAGTCAAACTCACAGGACGCCAGCAAAGCTTTCGCCATCTGTGGATCCAGAGGAAGCTCTGACATGATGATGCCCATCTCAGACAGGTTTCCATCATTGTCTAAAGCAGCAAGATAATCAAGCTCCTCCAACGCCTGCATGAGCCCCTCAGGATCTGGAAATTGTAAAGCAACAAACATCATGCAAATGTGTCCTTCTGTACTTCCTGTGACTTATTAAACATGTGCTGACTAATGAAACAAGTGTTGAAAAAGGGTTTTCCAGAGACACAACAGCACAGAGCGGATCATATGATCGAGTCGGTCCAGAGACACAACAGCACAGAGCGGATCATATGATCGAGTCGGTCCAGAGACACGACAGCAAAGAGCGGATCATATGATCGAGTCGGTCCAGAGACACGACAGCAAAGAGCGGATCATATGATCGAGTCGGTCCAGAGACACAACAGCACAGAGCTGATCATATGATCGAGTCGGTCCAGAGACACGACAGCACAGAGCGGATCATATGATCGAGTCGGTCCAGAGACACGACAGCACAGAGCGGATCATATGATCGAGTCGGTCCAGAGACACGACAGCACAGAGTGGATCATATGATCGAGTCGGTCCAGAGACACAACAGCACAGAGTGGATCATATGATCGAGTCGGTCCAGAGACACAACAGCACAGAGCGGATCATATGATCGAGTCGGTCCAGAGACACGACAGCACAGAGCGGATCATATGATCGAGTCGGTCCAGAGACACGACAGCACAGAGCGGATCATATGATCGAGTCGGTCCAGAGACACAACAGCACAGAGTGGATCATATGATCGAGTCGGTCCAGAGACACAACAGCACAAAGTGGATCATATGTGCAAGTCGGCACAGATCAGAAAACGTATCGGACCCATTTGTATTCTGTATTTAAAAGTGATATGGAGGAGTAACGGTTAGAGATTAGGAGGAAACTGCGGCTTTACCAAGCTCAACGTCAACACATTGCGGCACTTCAGTGGGCCTTTAAGCAGGCAGTTCTCCATGTTTCCACATTCACTGAGCTTTTCTCTTCCTGTTTATTATGTCTGTTGGCTGTGCTTAGGTCACTAATGAATATCTCTCTTTCTCTTCTGAGCTTCCCGCAGTCCAAACAGTAGCCAGAAACAATGAGTCTAAACCCAGCAGACACAGAGTTGTCAGTTCAGCAAATGCACGCATGACCGAACACCAACCAGCAAATCCATCTGTGCATGAGTACACCTTCTCATACGAGCAACAGTTATAGATTACAGTATAAGAAAGGCCTGATATACTTCAAACGAATTGGTGCGAAATCATTTCAAATAAAATCAGGCCAAAACAAAGTTTGTTTTGTGTTCGTTTCGAGAGTTGCCAAAGCGAACTTTCTGGGAAAACCACCAACTACCATTGGTCTGTGGCGATGATGTAAAAGGTAGGTGTGGTTCTGAGGTTCCGCCTTCTTTGACTTGGAAATCTTCTCCAGTCCATTTCTTCTGTTCAGTCCCTCGAGGTCAGATGTTAGCAAGTAAAAAAATTAACACACACGAGGGCTGCTTTATAGTCAGGGTTTGACATTAACACCCGCCAACCCGCCAAATGCGGGTGTATTTCAGCAGTGGCGTGTAACGCAGTCACTCCTACTAGCCACATTGGCGGGTTGAATTGTATATATAATATGTACATTTTTAAATTGTAGTCTTTTAAAAAGGCATCTGAAATAATAAACTAAATGCAATGCAGTGTTGTGAAAAATATTGAAAGCGTTTCAGATATTTCAGTACCGTTATGTAGCGAAAATCGATACTCATTTTCCACAGAATAGATACATGATACCAGCTGCTCTTTCTCTTTCTCTCTCTCTCATCTCTCCGACAGCGAGTGACACACAAACCCGCCTCCCCTCACTAACTCGTCTCATTTGCTCCGGATTAATATTGTTGCTGTTTCAGGGCTTGAATTTCGGTGTGGGATTGCGCATACTCATTCCCGCAGATTTTGTGCTCACAACCAAAGTGCGCGCACAAAGCCGCCACTCATTACTAAAATGAGTTCTTTTTCGCTGCTTATTGCACTTAAACAGTCAAATACACACAAAATAATGTCAAAATGCCGGTCTTGCCGAGTATTAACCTAAACACAATCAGTGAACGAAAACAGTTGAGAAAGAAAACGCATGTGTAACAGTGTAATAGATCCGTGCGTCAGGTCTTAAAGTGACAGCAGCCTAACCTGCTGCCAAATTAGGAGATAATATTAAAAATAATATCTATAACATGGCAGTTTCTCCCCATGGTATCAATATCAAAATTGTGGACAGTGAAAATGCAAAGTAAAGTTTATAGTACAAGTTAAAATTGTAACTTCTAATTGAAAGCGACACTGACTTTTCATGTTTAATACTGTAAAGCTGCTGCTTTTCAGCAATCTACTGTATAATAAAGTGTTACATAAATAAATATGACGTGACTTTACTGGAGAGTTGAACTGGAGAGCTGGTGCAAACATCTACATCACTATGATCAGATGCTTTCTTAACTGCGGTTTTCTCATCACTGTCATTTTTGTTGTTTATTTTGTTGTTGAAAGGAAAGCATTCAGCACATATTTACATTCATATTCACATTTACATTTACATATTCATCTAAATGCCACTCTCATCAGAGTGGACGGCATCAGGATGTTCGCTAACAGTTTATCGCTGCTCACATATTTCCAAACCCCAAAGCAAAGAACAGAAAATGCCATTAAGACTTTTAGAAAAGAATATGCAGACTGAACCTGCGGTGTTCATGAAGAGTTATAATTTTCAGCTGATCTGTCGGTGGTGTTTAGAGACATTTCTCTCATCTGTAAAGTCAGATGTTGAAGATCCTCTCTAAAGTTCTCATATGCCACTGTGAAATTAAATCTCACGCACCAGGTCTGCTAATGAAGTCACAGTGTCCGATCCCGGCCACCTCCATCCTCTTCAGAAAGAGCGCCGTGGACGTGATGTTTGACTCCAGAATCCGAGGAGGGATCTCAGCGGGCAGCTGAATGTCCTCAGGATACAAGCAGAAGCACTTCCCTTCAAATGAACAGATTCAACATCGATTCACTACTGACAATAGTTATGTTTCCATCTAAAGTTGCAAATTTAACTTTAAATATTGCATAAAACATTTACGAATAAAGCACAGTTTCCATCCCATGTGCTCAAGAGAACAAAATTATCACTTCCTGGGATATTTGAGCAAAATATATCTAATAAAATTGGCAGTTGCTGCAATTGGGGAAGAAACTGTGGCTTTTTTTTGTACATCATTGATGAGTTGCATCTCAGAACGTTCGGATGCTGGTGTTTGGGAACACAATCGTGTGAGACGCTTTTGGAAGGGGGAATTAAACCAAATCATTCTGATGACATTAAAAAAAAAATTGCACATCTTTATGCGCATAAAATCCGCATACAAATAGGTGGATGGAAACATAGCTAATGACTCTCTACAGAACAGCCAAATAAATAAATGTAAAATTTAGTTGTACTAAGAATTTTTTTTATTCTTCACAATTTTCTGCAATTAATACAGCATGAAGCTCATAATGTCAAAAATCAATTCAATCTTTTACAGATTTTTTGGTTTTTGAAAATCTCCTACTGACTTGAACTTAAACTTTGCCATTCAAAAAGTAACCAACAGTGATGGTTTTATAATATTTGCATAGTGAATTGCAACTGGTGGAACATATTTGCATACAGAATTATGATTGGCACAATTCATGACAATAGCAAATCTGCTTTGATATGGCTTTTAATAATAAGGCAAAACCCTAAGCTGATTTTTAACACTTTTTCTTTTGTTGCTTTGCTTAAGGAAACGCAACAGTTGCTTGAGCACAGATTCTTCTGAAAGCTGACGCACCTGTTGATCCAGTCAGTCGTTTACGGATTTCGGCTTGACATCTACTGATGGGTCGGATGACCTCTGAACTGGCTCTCACTCGTGGGTTATACACCTACAAACAATGCCACACAGAAAATGTGAATTTATTGTTATAAGACTTCTCACTCATGACTAAATCCATATTTTTGGTGCAAATATTAAGAGGTAAAACGGTGTGAATTCATATTTTGGATTTTCAGCACACTCACTAATCTCTTTTCTACTCCAGTATCAATGACAAAACTAATGGTGTCCACCAGCCAGAAGAGATCCTCTGATTGGCTACAGGAAATGAAGACCCTCCTACTTGTCTGTTGGCTTTCTGTGATTGGTGGACACATTCCGGTGAGTCCAGGGAACAGAGGTACCGCTAACAGCTCTCCCAGAGATGCACTCATTCTGGACGCTTCTTTAGTGAGAATGTTACAGGCACAGACAACCTCCTGAAACACACACACACACACACACACAAACACCATCATCATCATTAGCAAACCAAAATGTGTCCAACGGGTTAGAAATGTAACAGCTCACCTTTAACTCAATAAGACATATGATTCGAGGTAACATTCCTGTCTGTAGCACAAATGCCACCTTAATGCAAAACGTATGCCAAGGTTTAATACTCGTAAGTTTGTTTAAGTCACTAACCACAAATATGAGCAAACATGAGACACTAATGTGATTTTACAGAGCAGAGTGTCAGTCACAGTGGAAGAGCTGAGTGGACGCATTCATTCAGACGCTGCTGAGCCTGCTGAACACAACAATGTCATTGACATCATGGAGAACATTGTGTTAGAGCTGCATCACTGTTAGCTGCTATTGCTAAAAGTTATGATTAGGGGTGTAAACAATGTCTAACCCATCTTTTGTGCGCAACTTGTTACCTTGTTGGTGTGCTATTATTTTTCTAAGTGATCAGACATTTTCCACATGGCAGCCAATAAGAGTGAAAAAAAGTGAAAGAAAAATAGTGAAACATTACATTGAAGAAAGGAATCAAGCCATATCTACAGGCCAGAATATCACAGAGACTGTTACTAATACAATGATAATAATCAGAAATGTTTCTTGAGCATCATATTAGAATGATTTCTGAAGGATCATGAGACACTGAAGACTGGAGTAATGATGCTGAAAATTCAGCTTTACATCACAGGAATAAATTACATTTTACAATATATTCAAATAGAAAAGTGTTCTTTTAAATTGTAATAATATTTCACAGTATTACTATTTTTAATGTATTTTTGATCAAACAAATGCAGCCAAAAACATTCAGACTCCACACTTTTAAAAGGAAATGTACCAGTCAGTCAACACATAAATGCTCTTATCTAATTTGGTCAGTGAGAATATTTAGAACACTAAACTTCCACTCTTGGTGTGTGCAGGCCTCAGCTCTCCACTTCCTGGATCATCCCTTTGCATGAATTTGCAACAACTCAGGTTAACTGCCCAGATACAATAACATGCAGTACATAAAAGTACATGAGCTGTTGTAATCCATGAACCCACTTCACCTCACCTGCTCAGAAGCTAAAAACACAGCTACGTCTCCTGGCTCTCTGGATCGATGGACCTCCAGAGCGAGTCTCAGAGCCGAATAGAAGCTTTCAGTGCTGCTGTTGTTGCTGTGGATCACTTCACCGGCGCACGGGGCTTCCAGCTGCAGGCGTGGGACGTTCCCATAGTGCGTGAGGAGTGTGTCTGATGCAGGCGGGGCGGACAGGACCACCACCCGGAGCTCGGGCCGCTGGAGAAGCACCTCTCTGAGCAGTCCCAGGAGAACGTCAGTGCTTACGGTCCTCTCGTGGGCCTGGTCTAACACCACCACCCCATAATGCTCCAGCATCGGGTCTGACATCATCTCCCGCAGCAGTATGTCATCAGTGCAGTACCTGCAACAAAAGTTTTGACATTTACAGATAAATGTGCTACAAAATAGGCACACACACACACACACAAACCTTAATTGTACAACCTTTTATCAGCATTATTGGTGACCTGTTCAACAAAAATACGTGCAAAAACAGATGCACCAAAACAAAAACATTTAATTTATTCTATTTTATTATATGCTTTTATAAACTGGTTTCTAAAAAAAATTAAATAAATCAAAGTTTTTTTCTTTTATTATGTTTTTATTAAGAGGTTTTTAGACATGTTTCACTATACACTCACCTAAAGGATTATTAGGAACACCATACTAATACTGTGTTTGACCCCCTTTCGCCTTCAGAACTGCCTTAATTCTACGTGGCATTGATTCAACAAGGTGCTGAAAGCATTCTTTAGAAATGTTGGCCCATATTGATAGGATAGCATCTTGCAGTTGATGGAGATTTGTGGGATGCACATCCAGGGCACGAAGCTCCCGTTCCACCACATCCCAAAGATGCTCTATTGGGTTGAGATCTGGTGACTGTGGGGGCCATTTTAGTACAGTGAACTCATTGTCATGTTCAAGAAACCAATTTGAAATGATTCGAGCTTTGTGACATGGTGCATTATCCTGCTGGAAGTAGCCATCAGAGGATGGGTACATGGTGGTCATAAAGGGATGGACATGGTCAGAAACAATGCTCAGGTAGGCCGTGGCATTTAAACGATGCCCAATTGGCACTAAGGGGCCTAAAGTGTGCCAAGAAAACATCCCCCACACCATTACACCACCACCACCAGCCTGCACAGTGGTAACAAGGCATGATGGATACATGTTCTCATTCTGTTTACGCCAAAAATTCTGACTCTACCATCTGAATGTCTCAACAGAAATCGAGACTCATCAGACCAGGCAACATTTTTCCAGTCTTCAACTGTCCAATTTTGGTGAGCTCGTGCAAATTGTAGCCTCTTTTTCCTATTTGTAGTGGAGATGAGTGGTACCCGGTGGGGTCTTCTGCTGTTGTAGCCCATCCTCCTCAAGGTTGTGCGTGTTGTGGCTTCACAAATGCTTTGCTGCATACCTCGGTTGTAACGAGTGGTTATTTCAGTCAAAGTTGCTCTTCTATCAGCTTGAATCAGTCGGCCCATTCTCCTCTGACCTCTAGCATCAACAAGGCATTTTCGCCCACAGGACTGCCGCATACTGGATGTTTTTCTCTTTTCACACCATTCTTTGTAAACTCTAGAAATGGTTGTGCGTGAAAATCCCAGTAACTGAGCAGATTGTGAAATACTCAGACCGGCCCGTCTGGCACCAACAACCATGCCACGCTCAAAATTGCTTAAATCACCTTTCTTTCCCATTCTGACATTCAGTTTGGAGTTCAGGAGATTGTCTTGACCAGGACCACACCCCTAAATGCATTGAAGCAACTGCCATGTGATTGGTTGATTAGATAATTGCATTAATGAGAAATTGAATAGGTGTTCCTAATAATCCTTTAGGTGAGTGTACATATTTCTATAATAAAATAAGACATTTGATTAGACCATTCTTTATAAAATAAAATAAAATATGGATTTTTATCTAATGTTTTTTATTAATAGTTTTTTAGTAGTGCTGTCAAATCAATGAATCGTGATTAATCACATCAAACATTAAAATCTGTTTATATAATATGTGTGTGTGAATATATAATTATTATATTTATATATACTGTATATATATTATATACATATACATGTGTGTTTATACGCACACACATATACATAGACACAAACTTTTATAGACGCCATTAATCGCGACTAATCGATTTGACAGCACTAGTTTTTAGACATTTGACTAGATTTTTCTATAATAAAATGCATCATAATAGACATATTTGATTAAACATTGCTTTTTAAATTAAAAATAAAATATGCCCTTTTCTTTTATTATTTGTTGTTATTAATAGGTTTTTAGACATATTTAACTAGGCAAATTTCTATAATAACATCAAATAAGACATACTTGATATATTTGATTAAATAAAATAAAACAAAAATAACAATCGTCTGACAGGTTAAACATCAATTCCCATCACTTAGAAAAGTAATTGTACACATCTCTTAGGTAAATTAGGTAAATTAAAGATTTTTGGTAGTAATGATAATAATTGTGTTACATTTTATTAAATTATTAATTATAATTATTATAAATTATATATATATGTGCTGCAAAACACTACATTTTGGTAAAATCTATATGACAAAAGTTAGAAAATATTGGCACAGATTATTCAGTAGTTCTCCATAGGGAAGTCATAGCCAGAGAAATGCCTCCTGAACTTCAGTGACCCGTATACTGAAGCAAAAAGGCCTCAAGTATGTCGTGCACTTGAGGAGACAGCACATTCTTCTCATACTTTAGCTGGGCAAGCCAAACCACAAAACTAAAATATCGGCAACTTAAAAACCTTCAGTAATATTGAGCATTTCAGTGCAGCTTTTCACACTTTGTGTGCTGCATGCATGCGAGTTTCACACAGACCTGAGAATAGTGTCGCTCGAGCAGCACGTCTCCAGCGGGATGCTGTATCCGATCTCGTGGCCGATGTTTATGTCCATCTCGTCGGCAACACGAAGGGCCAAATCTACAGCCTGCCGTCTCTGGATCTGACTGCACACCACCACGCCGTGCTGGTACTGTGCAGACAGACAGAACTCTGCACACCACTGAGGGATCTACAGTAGACAGTGAAAACACATTATTAACACCTGGAAACAATCAATTGCAACATTATTGTGCATATGGAAGCCTTCAGGTAACAATTATGACAACTATTAGCCTGTTGTGCTCATCTCTCCATGTGCCACACGAAGTGCTTTGATGTCAGTCTTTCTCTGCAGGCGGTCAACATTAAAATCTGTCCGCAACTGTGTTTAACAGCTGCAGGTTTGAGCAGTCTGGGCATCTGCTAAAGATAGGTCGGGTAACAGATGCACAGCTTCCTATTTCCACTTTTACAAACTGCAAATCATAATGCCAGAATATGCATTATGCATTAATGCAAAACCAACAGATTCTACTGTTTTGTAATCTTTCAGATAACATAAACAAGATATAAACAAGTCTGTAAACAAGATAAAGTATGTATTCCATTCAAATGTCATTCATACCAAGGAACAAAGACACTTTTAAAAAACAGATTTAGATGACAGGTGTAATTAAGGACTCAAAATCAGGGCAAGAAATAAAAAAGAAGTAGGGAATGCACGATATATCGGCCACCATATCGGTATCAGCCGATATATCTTCTTTTTTAATGCTATCGTTATCGGCCTGATAAGAAAATTTAGCAGATATATTAAAGGAACACGCCACTATTTTTGAAAATAGGCTCATTTTTCAACGCCTGAAAATAGTCCCCAGCACGCTCCCTGTGCAAGCAGGTTGTCGCATTAGTTAAGCTGACGGAAGTTAGCCTATTTTCAGGCGCTGTGTATCATCAGCGCCTGCTGCACCCATGGTATGGCAGCAAAGTTCCTTGATTATTATGCAGCAATGAGAGTATAGTTTCTAGCCATATTGGCCTAGAAAATTGCAACTTTTCATTTTCCGCCGGTCTTAGTACACGATGTAACTACAGAAGAGTCAAGTTTTAAATAGGAAAAATATTGAAAGTCTGTGGTCATTTTTGAGCGAGATGCTAACGGTCTAATCAGATTCAATGATCTATGCTAAGCTATGCTAAAAGTTCTACCCCCAGATCTGGAGATCGGCTGAATGGATTTGAAAACGGTAAAACTCAACTGTTTAACTCTAGGGGAGTTGGAAAATGAGCCTATTTTCAAAAAAAGTGGCGTGTTCCTTTAATGCCGATAAATAATGTATTATTTCCTTCAACTGAGACACTTCAGATGCGCACTGTTCGCCATGATGGTTTGGAATTGCTTAAAATATAATTAAAATCACTTCAAAAAGGAAAATACAGTTCAGTGCAACATGTGCAGCACAAGTCTGTCATAAAGGCTACATAAAATTATAATAAAAACATTAGAATTGTGTGCTTGGGACATGGCTTTTAATGGCGAGACTTTTTTTTATTATATCAAATTATATAAAAATTGGGATTTAGATTTATTGGTTAATATATCGGCTATCAACTTTCAAATATATAGAATTATCGGTTATCGGTATCAGCCAAAATTTTCATATCGGTGCATACCTAGTTTCCATGCACTAGCTCATTTTTCATTGTTTCATTTAGGGATGCACGATATGTCAGCCACCATATTGGTATCGCCCGATTTATTTTTAATGTTACCGCTATCGACCCGATAAGAAAATTTGTCCGATAAATAATGTATTATTTCCTTCAGCTGAGACACTTCAGATGCACACTGTTCGCCATGATGGTTTTGAATTGCTTGAAATATGATTGGAATCACTTCAAAAAGGAAAACATGTGCAGCGCAAGTCTGTCATAATTATGTGCTTGTTTTTTTAATCAGGCTCTCAAATTATATAAAAAATTTGATTTGGATTTATCGGTTAATATATCAGTTATCGGCTTTCAAATATAAAGAATTATCGGTTATCTGTATCGACCAAAATGTTTATATCGGTGCATCCCTCAAAAGTAAGAACAAATTAGTCAGACAAAAATCTCCTCACATTTATTTTATTTTATTTAGGTGGATATGTTTTGCTGATCTAAAAAAAAATCTGTTCTTAATCAGCATGACTTGTTTTCGAGTATCCTTAAATGTATCATTTCTTATTTTCTAAAAACTATTTCTCTAGCGAAAAATAAATATACCAGATACTAAAATGTATCTATTGCAAGTATTTTAGGTACGCTTTAAATATCTTGTATTTAAAGACTGATGAGATCATACTATCCTTACTAATAGTGATATTAAAACACATTTTAGGCATTTTAATATTAAGAAGTGTGCATTGTGCAATAAAAAAGTACTCCAAAAAATATTTATTTCAGTAAGTCTCAAGCCATATGTCAGTAAATATGTTCATGGATTTGTAGTATACTTAGTATGAAATAAATGTGTTTTAAATAAATTCTCTCAACACTGGTTGCTAAACTCAAAATTTATAAAAATGAAGGCAGAGGTAATGTTTTGTCACGACTGACCATAGCATCAGCTGAATGAACACTATTTGCTCATACACAATGGTTGAGGCTGACTCACTCGACAGCAAACATTCCCATCACACAGAACTGATGACCTCATTTAAAACGATTAGTAAAGTGTATTTGCTCAGATTTAAGTATCATGATCAGGCCACATGCAAACAGCAGCTGAGACTCATATCATGCCTAGCAATGGTGAAAGTGTATCTTTATAATATCTATTATTATGTTAAATTCCTAGAATGTCTGGAATCTGAATGAAATTGTCCGCAACCTGCAGGATGTTGAACTGGAAGAGGGATTTACTGAATTAAAATGCAGAGAAATTAAATACAGCTCATTAGTCCAATGCAAGTTTTGCATCAAAATAACAAATGACATCATTAATTTGGATTCATTATGAATTGATATTCCAATAATATATGTAGATATCAATTGATTAGACATAAACACTGTCAAAACATTTAATAGACATACTTTTCCCACAAAGTGACAATAATAAAGCAACAATTATTACTGACAATGTACAACTGTGACAGACCTCAGTCCAGTTCAATAGCATATTGATTTTCATAATAATGATGAGTTGCCAGTCAATGAACAGTAAAGCAAATAGTTCAACCTCTCAAACTCATGGCAGTGTGGCCTTATGTTTCTGCAGGCTATTTTTAGTGCTTCTCCAGGGTGAAAATACTATGGCAAGCCGTTTTCACCTTTATTCATTTCCAGGATATGAATTCTTGATATCAACAATTATATTTTTATTAGTTAAATGCTCATTTTTAATATCAGAAATTGGATTTTTAGTAACAATGGCAATTTTTGATATCAGGAATTATATTTCCACTAGTAAAAATGTCTTGCAGAAATATGAATTCTTGATATCAAGAATTCAATTTCAACTAATAAAATCTATAATTCTTGATATCTGTAATTGTGTTTTCTCTAGATAAATGTCACCATAGGTTGCCATTCAAATTCAATTGTTTATATCAAGAATTGATTTCTTACTAGTTGAAATTCCAATTTCATATATCAGAAATATATGAAAATTCTTACTAGTAAAAAACTTTATTTTTGATATCAATATTTGCCAATGTCTGTTCTTGATATAAACAATTGAATTGCTACTATAAATGTTCATTTTTTATATCAATAATTCGATTGTCACTAGTGATGATGTTAATTTTTGAAATCATGAATGTGATTGTTACTACTAAGAAAGCCATTTTAGATCAATGAAATTACTCTCCTAATTATTGATATCAGAAATATATGCTCCGATACCAGAAATAACAAATGTAACATGTTGAAATACATTTACAGATATCAAGAATTAACATTTCAACTAGTGAAAATTGAGGGTAACACTTTACTTAAAGCCTTTATGTATAATAATGCCTTGTAATGCACCTTATAATGCATCATAACCCCAGTTATAATACATTATAATACACTTTTGGAAAGTATAATGCTTTAAAACACAACAAGAACCAATTTCAGATGTAACAAGGAATCTGTGAATACTATATTGAATTTAACTTTGGTTGTAATTGCTTATGAAAAGGTATAACACATTACACCATACATATGAATACTTTTATAATGCATTATACATAAAGGCTTTAAGTAAAGTGTTACCCTCAATTTTCACTAGTTGAAATGTTAATTCTTGATATCTGTAAATGTATTTCAACATGTTACATTTGTTATTTCTGGTATCTGAGCATATATTTCTGATATCAATAATTAGGAGAGTAATTTCATTGATCTAAAATGGCTTTCTTAGTGGTTCTGGATAGCAGGGATTTATATGTTTACTTATTGATATCAAAAATTATTATTCACTAGTAAGAATAAATTGGAATTTAAACTAGTAAGAAATAAATTCTTGATATCAACAATTGAATGGCAGCCTATGGTGACATTTCACTAGTGAAGATACAATTACAGATATCAAGAATGATAGTTTTTACTAGTTGAAATTGAATTCTTGTTATCAAGAATTGCCATTGTTACTAGTAAAAATCAAGCACAAAATTAGCATTTTAACCAGTGAAAATTAAATTGAATTCATGAATAAATGTCAAAATGGCTTGCCATACAACAACAGCATTATTAGTGAGCTGAAGTTAAAACTGATGCTATATTTACACACTTTCCTGAAATTATAATACATGAATACTGTTGCTGTTGAATTCCAGCCAAATGTCAAATTAATGGCATTTTAGATAAGAAGAAACATCCAAATATAGTAAACAAATCGAGATAGGATTAACTCATTAAAGAGTTTAGACTCCTAGCATGTCGACATTTACCAAGAGCAAAGGTTGATGTGTAAATACAGTAAAAGCATGCTCACCTGTGTGCTTTTGCCAGTCTTGGTTGTGCCTGAGACTATAACAATCTGATTCTTTTCCAGCAGAGTCATGAATTCATGTCTGTGTTTCCAAACAGGCAGAGTTTTCCTCTCCTGCAGGAGTCTGTAGTATCTGGAAGAGTATGGCAGTCCATCAAACTGATTGAGCTCCAGATCATCTCCAAACTCGAACAGATCAGAATCAGAATCCTCCTCTCTCTTGAGTTCTCCTGATATCTCACTGTTTCCAGCCATGATGACCAGCTGTACGCACGTGATTATTATACGTTCACAAACTCACTCCTGCTGAGATCGATCAAATGCTTCACCCCTCTGTGCTCGAGCATGTGTCCAAAAACTAAAAACACCCTTTAAAGTTCGCTAGCCTACAGTTGGACGTGTTGGAAATCTCACAGCACCGTCTGGGAACGTACTGTGTGCGCTCTCGTGTGCGCGCTGTCGTGACCGCGGGCGCGTGACGTGCCCAGTCAATCCAGTTAACATTAATTCACATGATCACATGATCACACTGTAACTGCTCTGCAGATAATAATCACCATCATCATAGTTTTTTGTTTTTTTATACATAGTCTATATATGCACTGACTATCACTGCACTGAGAAATATTGACAACTAAAAATGTGACAACTAGCCCCGGGCTCTCTTATAGCATTTTATAAAATGTTAAAGATCATCATGAGTGTTCCACACATTTCACTTGTTTACTGCAGGTTAATTTGTGTAGCTATAGAAACAGTAACATGCAACGAGCAATACAGCCTCTCAAAACAATCACCTGGATCGATTTGTTTATTGATTTTTAGGATTCGTATTGCCAATGGATCCTGCAGGTAATATGCATTTGACCATATTTCATATGTCACTACATTTGTAGTTGTATAATGTATGTTCATATTAGACAGAATAGCTCACCAATTGTTAAGGCTTAATAATGTTAAACAATTTACGCAATTAGTTATATATTAGCCACATGCAGCATTTCTTGTACAATTATTATGTGTTGTTTTTTAAACTTAATGTTAATTGAGAGTTAATATAAATATGAAAAAAAGTTTAAGCCTAAATATTGATGTTGAACAAATACACAAACACACATACACACACACGTAACCAAAATTGCATAAACTAATCAGCTATAATCAACTATTTAAAAGTTAAAACCATCATTGATTTGTGCAGCTGCATTTCATGGTTTTAAAACAGAAATAAGAAACGTAAAATTTGTTTTTTAATTATATATTATAAAAAAGTGTATTAAAAGATAATGAAATGGTTAATCAGATTAATAATGTAGGGAAATTTGCATCATTAAAAATAGAATCACAAAAGTTAAAGGGATAGTTCACCCAAAAATGAAAGTTACCTAATAATTTACTCACCCTCAAGCCATCCCAGCTGTATGACATTCTTCTTTCAGAGTTATATTAAAACATATCCTGGCTAATCCAAGCAATATAATGGCATTGAATGGCAGCCCAGAAAAGTGCATCCATCCATTATAAACACAGCTCCGGGGGGTTAATAAAGGCCTTCTGAAGCGAATCGATGGGTGTAAGAAAAATATACATTTTTAAAACTTTATAAAGTAAAATATCTAGCTTCCGGCAGACCAGACTCACAGTTCAAAAGCTTATGCTTTGAATACGGAAGGTGGTCCGCCTGAAGCTAGATATTTTACTTTATAATGTGTTAAAGGGATAGTTCACCCAAAAATGAAAATTCTGTCATTAATTACTAACCCTCGTAACGTTCCAAACCCGTAAGACCTTCGTTCATCTTCCGAACACAAATGAAGATATTTTTGATGAAATTAGAGAGCTCTCTGACCCCTCCATAGACAGAATTTAATTAACACTTTCAAGGCCCAGAAAGGTACAGGGAAAACATCGTTAAAATAGTCCATGTGACTCAACCTTAATTTTATGAAGCAATGAGAATACTTTTTGCGCGCAAAAACAACTTTATTGAAATACGACTTTTATGAAACGACTTTTATGAAAGCGTTGCACTGCTGTCCCTTTAAATATGGATATTTTTCTTCAAATTTTGGGCTGGCATTCACTCCTATTATAACGCCTGGAAGAGCCAGGATAATTTGTAATATAGCTCTGACTGTCATAAACACCTAGGGATGGCTTGAGGGTGAGTAAATCATGGGATCATTTTCATTTTTGGGTGAACTATCCCTTTACAGATTTTTACAATTGCTAGGACCTGCTTAGGTCATTTTTTCAAAACTCTTCACACAGTTCTCCTAACAAACTTTCAGCTTGGCACAGCAGCTGATCTCACATTCAAAATGCACTAAAACCACCAAAACACTTTGCTTTTCTCAAATCAAGGCATTCTTCCATAACACTAACAAAGCTTTTCAACCAACAAACACACTTTGTTAATCATAAAACGTAGACCTAAAAAACACTACATCAGGTAGCATTATACAATGATTTCAATGATTATATCAATTATTTTCGTTTGTAAAATGTCTTTACAAAACCAGACAGACACTCTCTACTGCTTATAATTCACTGCAGTTTACATTACAGTACAAAATTATTCATAAGTTTTCCTCTTTTGAATGGATGGTAATGTGTAGGTGTTCAGTTACATCTAGTTTCTTTGATAGTATTTGATTTTTTAGATTCAGAATATATATCAATATGGTATTACTGCAAAGAAAATGTTGCAAATTTCTATCTTTGTTTTGTTAGGTTTTGAACTTAATTTTAACAGGTTTGAAAAGAGAATGTGAACATGTGCACATTAGCCTGTATAGTGCATAAAGTTTTGGTGAGAAAGTGAGAAAAGTAATTACTGTAATTTGAAAGATGTCGTCATTGAATGTATTTTATGCCAAAGCAATAATAAATGATCCACAGTTTATCTCACATAGACTGCTGTTGTGATCACTGTGTGAGGAGTTTTGAAAAAGTGACCTAAGTATTGAGAAATGGGTCCTAGCGATTGAAAAAAACCCCCCTATAAAATAATTAAACCTCAACTTTTGTCTTTTTGGCGCCATCTCGTGGTCGAATGTTGCACGTGACGCCCATGACCACATTCCTCCGCGTGTCCAGGTGAGCAGCAGCAGTCTGGGGCTCTGACTGTAGGACAGGTGAGTCATCACAGCATTGAGCTCAGCTGGACGAGAGAACACGGCACTGGATGGACCGACCCACCCGACCACTGGACCTGCTTCATCCTGGAGCAGAAGAACGCCAGGAAACACTCATATAAAGAGATACACAAGTAAGGCCTGCACTCATAACAGCTCAAATGCTTATTTGTTCTCCTGTAAATGCTACAGGCTCTTGGTTAGTTGGCAGTATTTTCTGAATGTTTATGACATGTTTAGGGGGTACAGCACAAGCTTCACGGTGGAGAATCTAGAGCCAACAACTACATACACATTCAGACTGAAGGTCACGTGGCCGTCTGGTCAGGAGCGGTATTACCCATTAATCTCTGCTTCGACAGAAAGTAAGGACACAAAAAACAGTTATTGTATATTTCATGAGAATCAAATGATTTGTGCTGCAGTTTGTTTATCTGACGGATAAAAGCGAAATGAATTGAATGTGAAATTAATATTTTAATCTCAGTGTACTCAATGTACTAAGATTAAAATAATATTATTTGCAGTTTGTAAGTCAGTGCCTCTCTCTTACTCATTTTGAAGAATGTTAATCATGCATTTCAATTGTATGCTGTAAATCAGGTTCAATTCTGTAAATGTTGTGCTACACTCTTACACTGTAAAAAAAAGTATAATTAGTAGGCCTAAGTTATGACAACATGTTTTTACATTGCTATAACTCAATCAAAATAAGTTAAGCAATTTTCAACTTTTTATACAAGATTTAACTTCATTTTTAAAGTCAGTTTAATGTTATTAAATTTGAAATTACTTAGACATCTAAATTGATTGTACTTAAAAATTCAATGCACATAGAGTATTGCATCATTCATATCTCCGAAGAGTCTTTAGTTTTATAATATTTATAAAAGACAGAAACAGCCGAAACTTGTGAAGGCGTGCAGTGGGCGGAGCTAAAGAATCTAGAGCACACACACACTCCATGGATTACTTTTGTTTCACACAGACATTTGATGCAGTTTCACTCACCACCTGCGGTTTCGACTCATGACCGGGAACAAACACACACACTTGCAGAACTCATTGCTTCTCCGGAGAAACAAACTGCATCCACTGTTTCCTTAACGCTGGGTTGGGAAGCTGAACAAGCTTATCTTTCCCTCACAGCCAGAAACACACTTCTTTAGTGACATTGTTGATTTCGTGGTCTAAAAACAAAATGACAGCTGCCGAACGAAGCTCGTTGATGGACGCGCTCTTGCTCTCGCTCTGGTTGATGTGCACACGCGCTCATCCGGGAGAAGTGCCCATACAAGGAATTCCTCATTTTTTGAAACTTTGGCCATGTTTAGCATCAGAATCCAACTCTTTAACAGTGTAAATAAGTCAGAATGCATGAAATAGCATTAGACCCCCACTCCCATTTTAAAAAGTTCAGTAACACTTTATTTTACAGTTTCCTTGTTACACATGTACTTACCATAGTAATAACAGTAAATTATGCATAATTACATGCAACTAACCCTCAACCAATCCCTATTCCTAACCCTATAGTAAGTTAAGTACATGTAGTTGATTAATATTACTCAATACTTAAATATAAAATTACACTATAAAAATAACACCTTAAAATAAAGTGTAACTGAATGTTCTTTTAAGAACTGATCACTGAAAGTTTATTTGGGGATCCAAAAATGGTTCTTCTATGGCATCACTGTGAAAACTCCCCTTTGGAACCTTTATTTTTAAGAAAGTACTTACAGTCTGTGTACAAAATGGTCCTTGTTAACTAAATCTGACAAAACCTCCTTTTGGGACATTGGCAGACTCCCTCAGTTGGAAAATACATGTTATTAAATAAATCAATGAAATAAACGAGTGTGTGTGTGATTGTGTTTCCTCAGAGGAGCCTCTAAATGGGAGGAATCTGCACAATGCCGTCCTCAGGAGAGATGAGGTGGAGCTCCGGCGAGTGCTGCGGTCGAGGTGAGATTCATTCACAATCACATCATGCTTTCGGCAGACGCTTTTCTCCCAAATGACGTCTGGTCAAGTGCTTCTCAAAATGAGACACTCAGATGTTCTTGTGCAGGAGGATTTGATGTTCTAACAGATGTGATGTGTTGATGTGTTACTGTAGAACAGTCACAGTAGACGTTCCTGACCGGCTGGACTTTACACCTCTAATGATCGCCGTAATGAAGGACTTTTTTAGGTAACAATAAACACTTTATCTATCTATCTATCTATCTATACATACATCACCATCCATCTATCACTATTTATGTATCTATCCATCCATCTATCACCATCTATTCATCCATCCACTCATCTCCATTCATCCATCCATCTATCTATCTATCTATCTATCTATCTATCTATCTATCTATCTATCTATCTATCTATCTATACATACATCACCATCCATCTATCTATCCATCCATCTATTACCATCCATCCATCCATCTATTACCATCCGTCCGTCCGTCCGTCCGTCCGTCTGTCTGTCTATCACCATCTCTCCATCTATCCATACATCACCATCCACCTATACATCCGTCCGTCACTATTTATCCATCTATCCATCCATCTATCTATCTATCTATCTATCTATCTATCTATCTATCTATCTATCTGTACATACATCACCATCCATTTATCTATCCATCTATCCATCTATCTATCTATCTATCTATCTATACATACATCACCATCCATCTATCTATTACCATCCATCCATCCATCACCATCCATCCATCCATCCATCTATCCATCCGTCCGTCCGTCCGTCCGTCCGTCCGTCCGTCTGTCTGTCTGTCTATCACCATCTCTCCATCTATCCATACATCACCATCCACCTATACATCCGTCCGTCACTATTTATCCATCTATCCATCCATCTATCTTCATCCATCCATCCATCCATCCATCCATCCATCCATCCATCTATCTATCTATCTATCTATCTATCTATCTATCTATCTATCTGTACATACATCACCATCCATTTATCTATCCATCTATCCATCTATCTATCTATCTATCTATCTATCACCATCTCTCCACCTATCCATACATCACCATCCACCTATACATCCATCCATCCATCTATCACTATTTATCTATCTATTCATCCATCCATCTCCATCCATCTATACATCCATCCATCCATCACTATTTATCTATCTATCCATCCATCTATCACCATCTATTCATCTATCTATCTGTCTATCTATCCATCCATCCATCCATCCGTCTGTGTTTTGTGTTGTAGTGGAGTTCAGATTTTGGTGCATCATGGTGCAGATGTGAACAAAAAGAACAGCAGTGGCAAAGACAGGTGAGTTTTTTAACTCATTTGTGTATTTCTCATGTTACGAACCAGGAGCGTTTCTAGATCTTTTTTTGGGATACTGTTATGGATATAAGGATATAAATTAGTTTTATATGCAGTAGAGTTGTTCAGAAGCTAAATAAACTGTCAAACGATAAAAGACATTTCCAAGTTATGTTTCCTAATATGAATTGTAGGTGAATATTCACCTTATCCGGCTTTCTTTTTGTTTTCTATGCGAGAAACCAGTGGAAACAATTCAGTGCATGAGTGAACTGTCCGAATGAATCAAACTGAATCTCGAACAGTTCTGGACTTTTTTGTAAACCCGTTTGACCAGTTAGATCAAATAAGGAATCATTGTCCAAAACAGCTGACAGAAAACACAAGACATGGTTGGTGAACTATTGTCAAGGAAAGTTATTCTCAGGTTGGTGTAAATTGTAAAATATGCTAAAATTGACTGACTGACTTTATGGTAAAAAAAGATTTGTGAGAATTTTGAGATATAAACTCACAATTGCGAGAAAATAGTCAGAAAGTCAAAATTGCGAGAAAAAAAGACTTATAAACTTGCAATTGTGAGGAAAAAAAAGTCAGAATTGTGAATTATATGCTATATAAACTCGCATATAAAACAAGCTTTCACACTAATCTCCATTGGCACATAAGGATTTATCAGTAGGTTAATATTTTACTGGGGCCTGAGTATGAATGTGTTGGTCTTGTGTGTGTCAGCCTGATGTTGGCGTGTTTTCACGGGCACCTGGACGTGGTGAAGTTCCTGCGCAGCTGCGGTGCGTCCTGGAGCTCTCGGGACCGATCGGGCTGCTGCGCTCTGCATTGGGCCACAGTCGGAGGACACCTGCCCGTCCTGCAGTACCTCATACAGGACGGGTGTCAGGTGAGAAGATCATTAACATAAATTATTTTAGTTGTACCTGAATTACTGCTCATATTGTTCTCTTGTGTCTCAGACTGATGTGCAGGACAGCACCCTGTGGACGCCTCTCATGATCGTATCGGTTATAACCGGAGACCCGGCTATAGCTTCACTGTTAATCAGTGCTGGTGCTGATGTTAATGTACAGGACAGAGACGGGAAAACACCACTGATGGTCTGAACTGAAACTACTCAGCATGTAATAAACAACTAAAGCAGGGGAAGATGGGGTTAGCTGTCACACTTTTTAATCAAGAGCATATTTCTCTCTGTAGGTCTATTTTTGAAAGTGAAATCTGGTAAAAACACAAGCCTATTTGTATTGTTTGATACTGAACTTTTCCACCAATATTGCCCTGGAAAAAAAATACAGTTCACTGAACAGGTTAATCATATAGTGGAACTCGGAGTCTTAATTGTTATAAAGTCAGAATTGTGAGCTATAAAGTCAGAATTATCAGTTATAAACCTGGAATTGTAAGAAAAAAGTCACAATTGTAAGTTATAAACTCATAATTGCAAGAAAATAGTCGGAATTCGGAGTTATAAAGTCAGAATTGCAAGATATAAAGTCAGAATTGTGGGGAAAAAAAGGTTTGAATTGTAAACTTGGAATTGTGAGTTATAAAGTCTGAATTATGACTTATAAACTCAGAATTACGAGATAATACCAAAATTTAAAAAAATGTCACAATGGGAAACCTGCTGTTTGTTGAAACTAATTTGAGAATAATGTCTTAGTTTTAAATATTTAATATTATCTAATGTAAAAAAAAAAAATTCTGACTCAAACTTCATAGGTAGCAGTGCTATTATTGTTCACTAAAACTATTAAAGCTATTAAAAATAGTTTTTGGTAAGTGAAATAAAGCTGAAATAATATCAGATGTAAAACTTAACACAAAAATTTGAAATAATTAGAATTAGAAAATTTGAAATGTTGCCCTGGCAAGTAACAAATATAAGTTTAATTCAAGTGCTAAAATTGCAAAAAAAATAAAAAATAAAAATAAATGAAGGCTAAATAGAAATAGCTAATTCAAAATATTAATAAATACTATAATACTGAAATAACACTGATTGCTAGTGAGAGACTATGTGACAACTAGCCCCAGTCACCCCCTCAATTACCAGTAACAAAGACATTTTATTTAGCATATAAAATGTTTTATATTTTAAGTGTTTAATGTGAGTGAGTGGATGTATTTATGCGTGTGTACTATATAGTGATTAAGGTCATTCAGCACATAATGTGTGTAAACATGTTGTTTTTCAGGTGGCTGTGCTGAATGATTATGAGCATCTAGTTAAAATGCTTATGGAGAAAGGAGCCGATCCAAACATCCAGAACAAGGTCAGAACCAGACAGCAATGAGACGTTTGAGATGTTTCTTCTGAAAAAGATCTCTGATCATAGTCTCCATTTACTCTTCGTTTCTGTCTGAGAGTAATAACTGGCTAAAAGATCTCATGATGATCTGATCTATGATATATGCTATACACGTTCATTTAACTGTCAATATTTCTCCTAATGAATGTTAAACGTGAGACCAAGTTAATACTTCCATAATACTTAATCTCCATTATGTCTCCTGAGCTATGAAAGACCAATACAGTTTTCTCTAATCATGAAGCACATTTTCTGGATTCATCTCTCTGACTGGACTCTTTCTGTGGGTTTTAGGCTGGCTCTAGTGCTCTGGAGATGGCCAAAGCATTTGAACGAGAGGTAAACGCCATTCTTCTTGATACAACTTGTGCAAGTATGTAGATCATTGATTATATTTCTTTACCATTTCCTTCAGAATATCATCAGTCTGTTGGAAGAGTCAGAGACGTCAGACTAAATGAGACAAAACACACATGGGTTTAATAAACAACTTTACTAGCGCTGCCCTTTAAGCCGACCGTATTTGTGTGTTGCAGACATCAACATACAGCATCTTATTTCACATTTCTTGATTAATCAAGGATTTATCATAAAAAAGCAGTTTACACCCGTGCACTGAATAAAACAAACGTTACATGAGTAGATTTACTGAGTGTGCATATGTGAATAATAGTAAATGATAACTGTGATTAAAACAAGCAAGGCAGTTAACCTAGAGTCACATGATCATCGTATAATCAATCAGCGTCTAGATCTGAACAGTCTCTACTGTAATGCACTGTGTGGTTTAACACTGTAAAAAGGCAACAGGACACTTCAGATGTTTGCGAATACAGTGAATGAAGATGAATTTACAATGTAAACAATGAGAAGTAATGGCACTCATAAGATGTCCAGTATACAGGACTAAAAGACCAACGTTTGAGATCATAAATGGCTCAGTGGCGACAAATACCAAAGTTACAGTGCCAAACGTCAACTGTTTACCTCACCTGCCAATGGAGGGTGAAATCTACCAAACATATTTATTTATTTCCAGCCATTTCAACTATTTTGCATTATTTCTTCTTAATGTACATTACCATTCAAAACTTTGGGGTCGGTAAGATTTTAATACTTTTATTCAGCAGGGTTGCAGTAAAGACATAACGTTACAAAAAATGTAACATTTATGATTTTATCATGTAACATGATTTTCAAATAAATGCTGTTTTTTTTTTTTTACTTTCTATTCATAAAAGAATCCTGAAAATAATGGGCTGTGTCCAAAATCGCCCCCTATAGCCTTGAATAGGGCACTATTTGAGGGGACAGCCATCTGTAGTGGTGTCCAAAACCATAGTGGACGTTAACGAGTGCACTCATTCAATCCCATAATGCACTGTGAGAGTCGCGCACCGAATGAATTACTGTGTCTTGCCTGAAGATGCCGCCCGCAGCTGAATCATCCATTCATTTTACAAACCACTGGTCCAATGTGGGTACAGCGTAATATTATACAGGTATAAATTCCATTTTGATTGATTTTTAAATTGTTTATACATGCTAGTTTACATGACAGACTTGTGTCCATGACTGGAGCTGCCAGTTTGCTAAGTTTCAAATGATTAAACAGCAAGCCGAAACTATGCAAAAGCGACAGCCCTTCTGATGCACTCAGTGTCCAAATTCACGCACTCGTTTTCATTCACTACACAAATTCAGTAATTGTGAATGAAGGTATAAGGGTGATTTCGAACAAAGCTATGGTTTCCTCAAAAAATATGAAGCAGCACAACTGTTTTCAACATTAATAATTATCAGAAATGTTTCTTGAGCAGCAAATCATATTAGAATGATTTCTGAAGGATCATGTGACACTGAAGACTGGAGTAATGATGCTGAAAATACAGCTTTGATCACAGGAATAAATTACATTTGAACATATATTCACATAGAAAACAGCTATTTTAAATTGAAAAAAATATTTCACAATATTACTGTATTTTTGATCAAATAAATGCAGCCCTGGTGAGCAGAAGAGACTTCTTTCAACAAAAAATCGTACCAACCCCAAATATTTGAACGTGAAAGATGTTTGCATGTCTATGTTTACAATCTTCTTTTTTCAATCTTAATCATCAGCGTGCATCAGACTATCATTCTTAATACTCAATTAAATCGCTGATTATGTGTAGTTTCTCAAAAAGTTGGCAAAAACCGTTGAGTTACCGAAAAAATATTTACTCGCCAAAGCCAGTTTGTACTTGGTTTTATTTTGACCCTGTTGACGGTAATTCATGACCATAATCACTCCTAAAACTCTATTTTTAAATAATTTCCACACATCCTTTTCTTTTAGTGCAGTGTGTTCATTTACCCTGACAAATCGCCCATGAAACTTTGCCAGTGGCACAAACCCACTGACCGCAGCGTGTTTGAGGGATTATGGGAATATTTAGAGAAGGATTCATATGTCTGTTTTCATTAACCACAATCCAGTTATAATGCTCCATTATTTAGGTCGATAAGACAGAAAGTCCTTAAGAGTACAAATGTAATTCATTTAATCATTTCCCCACAATAGCTATTTTTAAACCTAAATGGCTGTATGGCCAAGAAATCAGGGCCAGGTTTGTCTTTCTGTCTCTCAGATCTGTCCAGTAAGCACATGCTGTCAGTAAAGGTCTCTTACGGGTCTCAAAGCTGGGATCTCCTGAGTGAACTGTCTATCTGAACACACCTGCATTACAACATCTAAGTCCGTCTGTCTTCCTTACAAGCTTTGAAATCAACAAAAGCTGGGCTTGGTGCATATAATGTGTTACAAATGTTTTCATACTCACCAAAAACATGTGAAATGGAGTGAATTCAGAACATTATTCAGCTGCACAGTACTGTATACTCCTCTGTGCACATCCAGCTCATATTTCACCTCAAAATCAAAAGAAATAGGCAAGAATTTGTTTTTGTTTTTTTACAGCAATGAAGCCTGTTTTGAGGACCCTTATGATTGATTGTTTGCATTGTGATATTTTGAGCACATTTTCCAACCAACTTCTCATTATTGCGATACAGTCATGAACATCATCCTTTTTAATTTAGCATAAATATATTTATATTTTGGATATGTTTTAGCATGAATATTTGCATCATTACATTTATATTTAATCATTTAGCAGATGCTTTTATCCATAGCGCCTTAAAAACAAGGAGACTTACATTAATTCTGTTACTTTGCTGTTTATTATCTACTGTATAAAAGCACTATAAAAATAAAGGTGACTTTACTTAAAAAGAAAATTAAACTTAGTTTTGAGAACATTAAGATTTCTATAACAATTGTAATTTACACTCAAAAACTCATTAACGCAAAGAAAAAAGCAATAATGATATATTTTAAACTTATTACTATACATAATTTTTTGGTAGTATTAGTTTTACTGCTTTTATATTCTGATTTAAATACAAAAAACTAATTTGTATGATTTTCTTTCAATTCTAATTATTATCTTTGATGATTCTCAGTATTTTTACTGTACTAACAATGACTGTATATTAGTAATAATATATAGATAATTATAATTAGAATAAAAAATAATAATTATTAATAATTAAATATTCAGACATATTACAGTCATGAGAATTTGAGAGGAAAAATAATGTAAATTATGTAAAAAAAAAAAACCCATCACAATGCAACAAAAGAAAAAAAACCCTGATAAAATGGCTATTTTTCTCTATGTATATATTTTCCTTTACTTTGGGGTGAAATGTGACCCAGACATGTTTTTGTGAGATTCAACTTTTCATGTAGGTTCCTTCAGCATCCCTTAAGTATCACTGCAATCCTAATTCAGGTTTAATCGAAATATATCATAAAAATGGCTATTAAATCATATTAAATTGTTAAAAAGCCCTTTTCACATACCAAATGACATCACAGACTCAGAACCATTTGCAAAGTACAACTCCCAATTCACGTTTCCATTTAAATCTGGCTTCAATCCAGTTTAGCGTCCACATGACGTGGTTCATGTTCACAGATAACACGTCTTCTCTTTTCTCTGCTGGTACACAGTCGAAAAAGGTTAAAACAACAACAATAGCAACAACAACAAAAGGACAATCAGGTAAACGTGGGCGAACCACCGATTGCTACGAATGAGAAAGTGTCAACCACAGTGCACTGTGTTCAAATAAATACGCTCGTAACCGACATAAATAACGCGTGACATGTACCTGAGCTTGGACTCATAGCACCGTTTAGAGGGAGAGCACCGCAGGGGTCAAAGGTCACCCCTCACATCAGGACTCTGACACATAACGTGTCCCGCAGAGGTTCATAGTGCAAAAAGCGAGTGTCTCCAGGGATGAAATCCCTTCGGTCCGGCTCTCAGCTGCTGAACTTCACTCCAGCTGTGAAGTGAGGCTTCGGCAAGGTGGGCGGCTGTTTAGGAGGAGGCCTGCAAATTCATTAATAGGTTAATCATAAATACATCCATCATCTTTGGGTCATTCCTATAGTTTGGTGGATTTTGGACTGAGCAGGTTTGCTGGGGAAAAAAATTAACCCTAACCCCAATCAGAGCAGAGTAGACCAATCACAGCAGACTGGACCATCTGACCAATCACAACAGACTGGGCCATCTGACCAATCAGAGCAGAGTCGACCAATCACAACAGACTGAGCCATCTGACCAATCAGAGCAGAGTAGACCAATCACAACAGACTGAGCCATCTGACCAATCAGAGCAGAGTAGACCAATCACAGCAGACTGGACCATCTGACCAATCACAACAGACTAGGCCATCTGACCAATCAGAGCAGACTGGACCATCAGACCATCAGACCAATCACAACAGACTGGGCCATCTGACCTATCAGAGCAGAGTCCACCAGACTGTAGGAATGAGCCCTTGATGATCTGAGATGTTTGGCAGAAGAGTGTGTGTGTGTGTGTGTGTGTACCTGCAGGGCTGCGGGTGAGGCGGAGCAGGTCGGGGGGCGGCCAGGGTTGGGATAGGAGCTGGAAGTCGGACAGCGGACGGGTTACGGATCACCCGGACGTTTCGACCCAGTGGGTCAGCGGGAAGAGGCTTCTGCGGTGGACTGGGCTTCTCGAACGCCTGTAGAGATACACATAGTCTCACATAGATACACATAGGAGGAATACACATAGTCTCACATGGGATATATTTATTCATTTAGCAAGCAAAATTAATGTTCATATCTTATTCTTCTCCATGACGAGATTTTTTGAGACTTTTCTTACAACTCCTGCTTCCCAGATATTTCTCCTGAGAAAAAGATTCCAGTTAATTCCATATTGTTACTAACTAAAACTACTAACTAGAAACACTTTTTTTTTTGTAATTGAAATAAAGCTGAAATAAAATATAAATTAGATGAAAAAAAATCAGTGTTATTAACTAAAACTAAAATATATTAAAATAAAATCGGTAATTGAAATAAAGCTGAAATAAAATTAAATATAAATATTTTATGAAAAAATATGTTTTGTTTAGAAACAATGCAACAAAAAATACTTTTAAAATGGCTATTTCTCTTTATGCAAAATTGTATTTATTATTTTTTCATTTACTTTGAAGTGATCTTTTTTTCGCCCCAAAATCTTTTTCGGTAATTGAAAAAAACCTGAAATAAAATAACACAATAAAATATAAAAAATATGTTTTGTTCACTAAAACTATTCAAAATAATTTTTGGTAAGCTGAAATAAAATATTACATAAAAAAAAAATCAGTGTTGTGATCCAAAATGAAAACTATTCAAAAGCAGTTTTAGTCATTGAAATAAATAAAATATCAATATTAGAAAAACTTATATTTTATATTATTATTATTATTATTATTATTATTATTATTATAAAAGGATATAAAACTTAAACTAAAGTGCAAACTGAAATGATTAAAATAACAGCTAATTCAAAATATGAATAAATACTATAATAATAAATAATAATACAAAAAAGGACACTGCAGTAAATCACGTCTCCTCAAGTTTCAGAAGAGATGTAAATTAGGTTCAAACTAAGACTTTATAAAGGGACTTTGGTTCAAATTACCCAAGATACTAGTCTACACACACACAAAATGGCAAAATAAACAAACAAATAAATAAAAAAAAATGCAATGATAAATATTAAAAAATTATAATAATGAAATAATATATTAATACAATTACAGTAATAAGTGATATATACAAGTTCCCTTCTTTTGAGCGTCCACTGGAGGGCAGTAAAAGCCAATCGAGTGTCACTGCTGTATGTGGCTTCACTGCTGCCATAGAAACGCTCTCCATAGGTCATGTGACATGCTCATATGTTCTTAATCTACATGCAGACTATGAGGTAACAATAACCTGCTACCTGCTCTCCATCTGGTCCTTATTCTCTCTTTCTTATCATCATCATCATCCTCTTCATCTCACCTCAGCTCCAGAGATCCTAACATGATTTCAACTGCTCACTTCCCTCTGTCCGTTAAAATGTAATAAAGAAAATGCTCTGAACTGCTCATATCTCAAGCGTCGCATGATTGCTGATGACAGAGAGTTGTTTTGTGGCTGATAAAAAGGTCTTGAGAAACCTTGCAGGAAGGAGTCTCATGTCTAACATGGGAGGAATGTCCTGCCAGATCTCAAACACACACACACACACACACACACATACAGCTAATTAAACACATGATATCACTGATATCTGATTGATTTAAAGGATTAATTCACCCAAAATGACTCAGGATATTGTGTTTGAGTTTAAAGGTGCACTGTGTTCAGCGGCATCTAGCGGTGAGGTTTGCAAATTGCAACCGGCCACCGCTCACCCCTCTCTTTCGAAGCACATAGAGAAGCTACGGTGGCCGACACAGGACAAAGATGTCATCGTTTGAGACAGCAGACAGTAGCAAGTGCTCAGTAGAACAGTTTGTCCATTTAGGGCTACTGTAGAAACATGGCGGCGCAAAATGGTGACTTCACTGTAAGGGGACCCGTGGTGTGTGTAGATAGAAATGGCTCATTCTAAGGTCATAAAAACATAACAGTTCATTATGTAAGGTCATTATACACCACTGAAAACAATATGTATATTATATTGCATTTCTGTCAATAGATCCTCATAAATATTACACACTGCACCTTTAAAGGTATATTACAGTTTAAAAGTTTGGGGTCAGCAAAATTGTGACCCCAGCAAATCAGCATAATGATTTTTGAAGGATCATGTGACACTGAAGACTGGAGTAATGATGCTGAAAATTCAGCTTTGATCACAGGAATAAATTACATTTTATAATATAATCACAATAGAAAACCGTTATTTTAAATGTAATAATATTTTTTACAACATTACTGTTTTTACTATATTATTGATGTAATAAATGAAACCTTAGCTAGCATAAAAAACATTAAAAAAAAAAAGAACAAATATTGTAGTTAAGTTTCATTCTTGATATGCATACAAATTAAATAATAAAAAAAAAATTAAATTAACAATTAATTGCACTAAATATTAATTTAGTTTTTTAGTTTACAGAAATTAATTTAAAAATAAATAAAAACAGGCTCAAATTTGCACCAAAAATAGTGTTTTAGAAAGTGACGCTGTATAAAAACGGTTTTAGTTCCATTAAGAGCTTTTTATTCTCTAGTTATTTAAACAAACAAACAAATAAAATGAAAAATAAATAAATACGGTCAAGATCATGGTTTAAATTTCCTGGTAATGATCTGATCAAATGTATACCTTGAATGCAATGCAACTCACTTTGGATAAAAGTGAGAGTTTTGTTGGTTCATGGCTGTTTTAATGAGGTGTTGTGTTGTTTCTCTTGAGACAGCTCATCCTCACCTGTCTCTTCACAGAGCTTCTTATAAAAGAGACAATGACTCTCCTTTTACAAGCAGGTTTTTATAGGACAAACCAACAAATTGTGACAATTCATCAAACAACAGACGGGCTCATGGTCTGTCATCTTCACCCATCCACATATAAACCTCATCTGAGACAGAACCTCAGGTAATTAACTTGAACCGAACAACTCCATTCTAGCCGCCGTTATTCAATGCACACTTTCTATCCTTTGTTGTCACTGATTGTAAGAGCCTCCCTTAAGATAATTATTCACTTACTGAACGCCACACATGTATTTCCAGCCATTTAAAGGTGCTATATGTCATGTTTTTGACTGTACTAGAGCATAAAAATAGGGTTAGGGTTAGGAAACATGCTAAGTTCAATTATTTGTTTTGATCATGAGGGGAGCCATGTTATCAAGGTCCCACCCACACTCTTGCTCCAGCAAACTCACTCGCAACCACAGCTGTCAATCATGACGTTACACCCGTTTTTATAGCAAATAACTTATTGGAAAAACGAACACTTGAACAGACACTATATTGCCAAAAGTATTAGGACACCCCTCCAAATCATTGAATTCAGGTGTTCCAATCACTGCCACAGGTGTATAAAATCAAGCACCTAGGCATGCAGACGCTTCTACAAACATTTTTCTACAAACACACAGTGTGCAGAAGTCACCAACTTTCTGCAGTCAATTGCTACAGACCTCCAAACTTCGTGTGGCCTTCAGATTAGCTCAAGAACAGTGCGTAGAGAGCTTCATGGAATGGGTTTCCATGGCCGAGCAGCTGCATCCAAGCCTTACATCACCAAGTGCAATGCAAAGCGTTGGATGCAGTGGTGTAAAGCACACCGCCACTGGACTCTAGAGCAGTGGAGACGTGTTCTCTGGAGTAGCGAATCACGCTTCTCTGTCTGGCAATCCGATGGACGAGTCTGGGTTTGGCGGTTGCCAGGAGAACGGTACTTGCCTGACTGCATTGTGCCAAGTGTAAAGTTTGGTGGAGGGGGGATTATGGTGTGGGGTTGTTTTTCAGGGGTTGGGATTGGCCCCTTAGTTCCAGTGAAAGGAACTCTTAATGCTTCAGCATACCAAGACATTTTGGACAATTTCATGCTCCCAACTTTGTGGGAACAGTTTGGGGATGGCCCCTTCCTGCTCCAACATGACTGCGCACCAGTGCACAAAGCAAGGTCCATAAAGACATGGATGAGCGAGTTTGGTGTGGAGGAACTTGACTGGCCTGCACAGAGTCCTGACCTCAACCCGATAGAACACCTTTGGGATGAATTAGAGCGGAGACTGCGAGCCAGACCTTCTCGTCCAACATCAGTGCCTGACCTCACAAATGAGAAAAATGGTCAAATATTCCCATAAACACACTCCTAAACCTTGTGGAAAGGCTTTCCAGAAGAGTTGAAGCTGTTATAGCTGCAAAGGGTGGGCCAGCTCCATATTAAACCCTACGGATTAAGAATGGGATGTCATTAAAGTTAATGTGCATGTAAAGGCAGGTGTCCCAAAACTTTTGGCAATATAGTGTACATCTGTGTGATAAGAACTACCTAAAATGATGAAAACCATATTTGGAAAATATATATTTGAAGTGTAATTGGATTTTTAGTTTGGTTCGTGTCCCATTTGATTACATAGAGAGGACAGGGTTTATGACCTATACTGCTGCCAGCCACCACACGGGCAGTGGAACGGGGAATGGGGTGCGTTTTTAGAACTTAACGTCATGCGCGAGACGCTGAAAAAGACACAAGATGCGAGCACAACGGTCATACGCGCCCATCTAACGCATTTACATTGAAAAATAAAAGTAGCGCAGTGGACTGGAAAAATGTATTCTGTGTGAACAGCCCCTAAGGCTTGTCACGGCACTTTCCATTGTCAATTGCGCTCGTTCCTGTTGCATTTCCTCAATCTGGCAACCCGCATGAGTCCGATGAGGAGGGGGCGGGGAAAACAACTCTTTCCAATATTTGGAATTTGAACTGCAGTACCCATTTCAATCGCTAGCTGTCAATATTACATACTGTAATCAAATTAATTAGCATATTATTTAATCAAATTATTCACATATATCAATGCACACTGAGAAAAAACCCCAAATTAACCCAATTTCAAGATATTATTGTGCCAGGCGAGTGAAAAGTGGGTTTAAAAGTTAAATATTATTTATTTCCCTATTGAACATAAGCCGATCAATGACCTGCCCACAGTAATACATTTTTAAATTGAATTTGTCAATCTGTCTGAGGCAGACTATTTTAAGCCATGTCAAAACCTTGAGTTTTCTGTCCCATTCTGATTGACTCCCTCGGTCTCTATTGGCTGGCCAGAGGCTTCATCCTGCGTTTTCTTTGGATTGCATGAACCTCTGAACACACTTGAGATTTAATACAACACAGTGGTCTAATGAAAGAGGCCTGTTCACACCACTGGAGCGCCAACATTAAACTGTAAATCTATTATAAAATATTACATTGTGCACTAAAAATGAGTTATTACTCACCATTGCAACACTGCTTCGGAATGAGAAAACCATGAAAATAAATGAAATAATAAAAGTACAATGTACCTGCTGACATGTATAGAAGTGTATTCAATGTTTTTATCAGTGGTGCTATTGCTCATTGATATGAACAAGCCCCCATCTGTAAGCATCAATCAAACTCAGTATCACACAATTTTCCTACTGGACAATAAAACAGGTGGAAGAAAAAAAGTTCCATAGACACACATTGAAAGAGGGACCCAAGTCTGCTTTTCACTTGAACCAGTAAAAAACCACCTAGCAACCATACAGAATAGCAATCTAGATAGTACGCCCTAGCAACACCCAAGCAACCATAACCAGAACACCCTAGCGATCACTCAGATCCACATATAACTCTCTAGCAACAACTTAATGCACTAACAACAATCCAGAACACCATTGCAACCACCTAAAAATACCCTAGCAACCACCCAGAACCTAACAATACCCGTAGCAATGACCCAGTACTGGGCAGAGCACCCATGAAAACACCTAACAATAGCCTAGCAACCACACAGAACCACCCAGAATGCCAAAGAAACCACACAAACGCCTTAGCAACCTACTGACAATGCCCTAGCAACCACCCAGAAAATCTTAGCAACCACCAAGCAACACCCTAGCAACCATATATAGCACCATGGAAACCACCTGACAATACCCTAGCAAACACACAGAACCACCCAGAATGTCCTAGCAACCACCCAAAACATCTTAGCAACCATTTAAAACCCATGCAGAACACACTAGCAACACCCTAGCAACCATCTAGAACACCCTTGAAACCACCCAACAATACCATACAAACGGAACCACACAGAATGTCCTAGCAAACACCCCAAACATCTTAACAACCACCTAACAACACCCTAGCAACCATCTAGAACACCTCTGAAACCACCTGACAATACCCTAGAAAACACACATAACCACCCAGAATGTCCTAGCAACCACCCCAAATATCTTAGCAACCATTTAAAAACAATGCAGAACACGCTAGCAACCATCTATAACACCCTTGAAACCACCCAAAAATACCCTAGCAAACAAATGGAACCACACAGAATGTCCTAACAACGCCCTAGCAACCAAGCAGAACACCATAGCAACCACCCAGAACAGCAACCCCCTAGCAACATTGTAGCTAGCAACCATCTAGAACACCATTGAAACCACCCAATAATACCCAGAGCAAACAAACAGAACCACCCAAAACGTCCTAGCAACCACCCAAAACATCTTAGCAACACCCTAGCAGCCATGCAGAGCCCCCTAGCAACCACCTAGCAACACCCTAATAAGCAACCATCATCCATCCTATCGACAGCTAAGCGATCACCCAGAACCACACATAACACCCTAGCAACCACCTAGCAACATTCTAGCAACCACCCGGAACACCCTAGAACTCAAAATAAAATCTTGCTTTATATATGCCATTTCTGCAGCGTTCTAATTGTCACTGGCATATTTACACACACACACACTCACCATGGCGATCTTGCAGACATTCTGGCAGGCCAGGCCACGGACAGCCGCTCCCGCTGTGAGTGCTGATGGTGGGGCTCTGGGTGGAGACGTGTGTGTATGTGTGTGTGTTGGCGTCAGCGTCAGCGGGTGAGAGAGGTGGACCGGAGGGCACTGGGGCAGACGGCGGAGACCATGAGACGGGACCACAGAACCCACCGTCTGGAGAGGAGACTGAGGCTGGAGAGAGAGAGAAAACGCATTTCACAATGGATTCATGTCACACAAGCTTCCAATAATGTTTGGTTGACACTATGAACATTCTGCCTAACATCTCTTTTTCTGTTCCACAGAAGAAATTAGGGTTTGGAAAGACATGAGGGTGAGTAAATGATGACTCATTTTTGGCAGAACTATCCTTTTAAATGATACAAATGAGTCTCATATGAGCACACGCACACACATCAGAAGAGCTTTAAGCTCATGACCTGCAGCCAGATGTGACAAGAACAAAAGGAGATGAGAGACAGAAACTGTGTGTGTCTGTATAACCTCACCTTGCCTAACATCAAACAGACCTACATCCTCTATCCGGTTACCATCACACATTATGAGGACCAGATACTGCAGTCGCTCTTAAAAGAACAGTACACCAAAAAACAAAATTGTTTAAACCTTTATTTTCTTTGTTCCTTGGAACAGCAAAGCATGCCAGTTTGAATATGCAGAAGTAGAAACAAGATTTGAGAACTAAGTAAGATTATTATTGAACTACTACGTAAATTTCAGTCTGCTCCTCAAAGCTCCAGAATATAGTACTTACAATATCATATTCTATATGATAATAAGGTGGGTTTTTGTCATTTTTGTCACTGTCTGTTTACATGTTAAGAGCAGCGTGAACATTTTGCCTCTTTATGTTCCACAGAAGAAAGAAAGTGATTTTTGGCTGAACTACATTACCGTTAAAAAGTTTGGGGCCAGTGTAATTTATTTTAATTTTATATTAAATTATACTTTCATTCCACAAGGACGCATTAAATTAATCAGTAAAGACATTTATAATGTTACAAAAAATTCTATTTCACATAAATGCTGTTCTTTTTAACTTTCTAGTCATCAAAGAATCCTGAAAAAAATTTTCAACATTAATAATAATTATAAATGTTTCTTGAGCATCACATCAGAATGATTTCTGAAGGATCATGAGACTGAAGACTGGAGTAATGATGCTGAAAATACAGCTTTGATCACAGGAATAAATTACATTTTAAAATATATTCAAATAGAAAACAGTTATTTTACATTATAATAATATTTCACAATATTACTGTTTTTTGTATTTTTAATAAAATAAATGCAACCTTGGTAAGCATATGATACTTCTTCTAAAAACATTAAAAATCTTATTGATCAAAAACCTTTGAACGGCAGTGTATATTCAAATAGAAAACAGTTATTTTAAACTGTAATAATAGTTAAGAATATTAAAATGTATTTCTGATTTTTTTTTTAAAAATGCAGCCTTTATGAGCATAAAAGACATTAAATGTTTGTTTTTTTTTTAATCTAATTGACCCCAAAACTTTAAACAATCTCACTCTGACAGCGTAGGGCATCCGCAGCCCCACAGGGGTCAGTCGTGGTACTTTTCACATCCTCTAATCACAGAACTGAACTGCTTCTCTCAACAACAGGCCTGAGATCACAAATGCATCCACAATCTGGCTGACAGGCATCTCTACTGATTTTCCAACAATTTGTGAATTGCTGTATAGAGCTTGTGTGGTCTGACAGCTAAAGAGCAGGTTTCAAACGCTGAATGCTCAATTTATCTTTGCTGTGTTTTTTACTAAACAAACCTCTGGAGTGTGAGATGAGTGGCAATTGTCATAATGTGACAATTGTAATGAAGTGACACATTATGCATGCGTGTTGTTTATGCACAAATATGCATATGCCTGTCTCGCTCTATGTGTTTGAGGGGATGTGTAATATATGCATATGTGTGTATACACGGTATATACAGATGAGGGAGGAGAGCAGGGGGTAGACACACACACACCTTATATATGCTGGCACTTTGTGGTAAAGCTGTAGTCTGACGTTGAGGAGACGATCTGTACATCGAGTGTGTTTGAGTGCCAGTGTGTGTATGAGTTGGACTGTTCAGCCTGTTGGGTCCCACAGACCTGCAGAAAAAGTCAAAAGAGAACACTCTTTAGAAAAAAGATTCAATTGGGTTCTATATAGAATCCTAGTGTTTTAAAGAACCGTTATGCCAAAAACGTTCTATAAGGAGAAATGTCTTAAATGATTGCAAAATACTTTCATGTTAATGGGTTATTTCAGTTTTTTTCTAGTGATAAAGTATGTGTACGAGCTATTTAATTTATAAAACAATGACAATGTAGGATATTGCAATAATGATGTGCAGTATTGTAACATTAACAATGTAAAGCCATTCAAAGACTGCAAATGGAAATTTGTATGGTTATGGCATTGCAATCATGTGCAAATTAACCCACATTTACATATCAATGCATGTTCAGAATTTAGGAACTTGCCCTGCCCGATTAACATAATGAACTATGGCAATACACAGAGGTTAGCCAATCACAATGCAACTCATTTACATAGAGTAGCAAAAACAGCCTGTTTAGTTCTAAAAATCAGAAAATGGTCTTGAAAAACTAAATTATGGGTAACATTTAGACCCTGTCATACACCTGGCGCAATGTGAAGCCAGGCGTGACGCACGTGTTTTTTGCTAGTTTCAGCCCGACGCAGTTATCATTTTCACGTCCAACATCACATTGTTTAAATAGCAAATGCACTCATGCCCATCTGTTCGCCCATGGGCGTGCTGGTCTGAAAACCAGGTGTGTTTGTTGGAGCGTTGCTATTTTGAGGAACTGAAAACGACTGCGCCATTGACCAACAAAAACCTGGTCTAAAGTCAATAGTGCAGTATTTTTTGTGTTATTTAATGGGCGCGTTAGTAATATGCGCCTATAGGCGGGTGCACAATGCACTTACACTCTGCTTATCACACACACAGGGACGCGCAGCAGCACACAAACATGGCAAATATAAAAAATAAAAGGATTCCTCTCTGGAGAAGCGTTCAGTCTTTCCGCTCGCAAATTTCGCCATGTAAATAGTGAATCCGCCATGGTGCAAGCGCAACTGGCTTTTAAAGGGAATGGGAGACCTGATTGGTTTATTGCATGTTACGCCCAAAACACACCCATGACTCATTAAGAGACTAGGTACAACCCTTTTGGACCATGCGCCTGGCACGCTGACAGTTTTTTCCGTCGTTAAACTAGCAAAAGTGGATTCGGACACGCCCTAAGTGCACCTGCGCCATGCGCTTCAGACCATGCACTTAGATTGTAAAAATAGGGCCCTTTATTTTGATAGTCCACTTTAGACATTCTACTAATTATAAGTAACTTTACAACTACATGTCAATCAACTCTCATTAGAGTATTAGCCTGTTAGGTTTAGGGGTAGGGTTAGTAGAATAAGTCAGAATATCAAAATAAAGTGTTAGTAGATATTAAGCCGACAGTCTGTTAATACTCTAATGACTGCTAGTTGACATGTAGTTGCAAAGTTACTTATAGTTAGTAGAATGTCTAAAGTGGACTATTGAAATAAGATGCATATAAGTGGACTTTATTGGAAACAAAACTAGCTGTTAAATCCTTTTATATTTACTCTATAGCATGGCCTCTTGCTCCTTTAAATTGATTGTTTACTGCAGCTGTGCAGGTTTAATACCTCAGTTTTTCGATGGTGTTCTTCTTATTGCTGAAGAACAGACTGAGCAGGGTTTTCCTCTTAATGCACGCGATTATTCCAACACACAGCAGACACAGAAACGCCACCAGGATGCCCACCGTCACACTGCTGCTGTCTGCATGTACAGAGACACACACACACATCTGTAAAGTAAACAGACACTGTTGAAGAGCAGGACAACAATCACACAAGTGTCTAATACCTGTCGGTCTCATCGGGCCGCTGTCCATGCTGCCTCCAAATCCAGCTTTATCACAGAACGGAGGAGCCCACAGAGCCTCGCAGTGACAGTTCTTATTATTATTACAAACCTGCACATGAGACAATAGCACAGACATCAGTCACATCAGCAGACCCTATATGATTACTGTATTAATACTCAGATAGATCTACTTTAAATTACAGAAAAATTAAAGAGCATAGGTTTAGTTAACAGAAAATAGAACACCTACCAATGTAAATAAGAGAAACAGTTAAAAAAATGAAACTATACACATTGACTATCATTTGTTTTTGTTTAGAAAGAATATTTATGTAAATATGCAAGTATTTGCAAAGTGTATATATATGTGTATACACCGATCAGGCGTAACATTATGACCACTGACAGGTGAAGTGGATAACACTGATTATCTCTTCCTCAAGGCACCTGTTAGTGGGTGGGATATATTAGGCAGCAAGTGAACATTTTGTCCTCAAAGTTGATGTGTTAGAAGCAGGAAAAATGGGCAAGCGTAAGGATTTGAGTGAGTTTGACAAGGGCCAAATTGTGATGGCTAGACGACTGGGTCAGAGCATCTCCAAAACTGCAGCTCTTGTGGGGTGTTCCCGGTCTGCAGTGGTCAGGATCTATCAAAAGTGGTCCAAGGAAGGAACAGTGGTGAACCGGCGACAGGGTCATGGGCGGCCAAGGCTCATTGATTCCCTGGTGGCTGTGTCCTCTTTCAGCAGGATAATGCACCTTGCCACAAAGCAAAAATGGTTCAGGAATGATTTGAGGAGCACAACGAGTTTGAGGTGTTGACTTGGCCTCCAAATTCCCCAGATCTCAATCCAATTGAGCATCTGTGGGATGTGCTGAACAGATCCATGTGAAGTCCGATCCATGGAGGCACCGCCTCGTAACTTACAGGACTTAAAGGATCTTGGTGCCAGATACCACAGCACACCTTCAGGGGTCTAGTGGAGTCCATGCCTCGATGGGTCAGGGCTGTTTAGGCAGCAAAAGTGGGACCAACACAATATTAAGAAGGTGGTCATAATGTTATGCCTGATCAGTGTATATGTATGGCCTATACAAATATTTATGTAAATTTGTCCACTACCTAAGCTGTAAGAAAAAATAAGATGTATAAATATATTATTATTAAATATTATATATAAATATTATAAAATAATAAAATAGTATTTATATATAAAATGTATATATAAAAATAAGACATATTCTCTGAGAAGAATTATTTTATTCAGCTTTGCTTCTCAAGTAAACTGATCTTGTTTTAAGCATGTTTAGATGTTCTTTACTAGAAAACAAGACAAAAGCACTGATTAAAAATATGATTCATTCTCACTATAATGAGAATTGGGAGTTTAAACGTGGTTGATTATCATAGCAATAATCAAAATGACAATGTAAAAATGATCAATGGTCCTAAAATACAGTAGGTTTAATTTTCCAGAAGACGAAATATTACCTGGAAATATTCTCTTGAGATTCTCCTCCCTAGTAAACTCACAATTTAATTGCTAAATGGAAATAAAATACTTTCATTTTACAAAGAATGACAGAAATATACAAGATGACTGTGACTGCCAGAACTATTGTAGAAAATTATTCAGTATCCAAATTTGGTCTTTGGTCATGTCTTTGTGGTCTATATACGTGTGTGTTTGCATGCTGTAAGTTTCAGAGAGCACCTCCTCAACATCTACCAAAACACTCAAACACTTCCTTTTTCCTCCATTTGGCAGCATTTGTTTCTGGTTCTTCTCTCTTGGTGCTGATGAGCTGCAGATGTTGAACATCTTGATCTAATCTGGAGATTCATGAGCTCATTCATTGACTTCCACTATCTGTTTCTCACTATCTCTGCACAAACATGTAACCTGTTCCTCAGGAAGACTGCTTTCATTATGAGATATTGTATAATGCTGGAGCTAAAACACATTCGCTCAGTCAGGGTTCGCCCCTCAATATTTACACAGATCTCATCTGGACTCAATTTTACAGTAATCTAAGCACGCTTTTCCTAATTAAATGAAGATTTTAAAAAGCAGGAACTCTTACAGGAAATGTAAATGTGCAAAACTATCACCAGAAACAAAGGGTGGAAAAAAGTATACACGGTATACAGTATATTTGTCACTATGACAGTAGATGCAGATGTTTTTTCATGCACATTAGAGACAAACAGGTCATTTGGTCAGTGAAAGAGCACATGAAGATGCATTGTGATTTTGTTCCTCGGATTTCCATTGTTGTGTCTTAATGTGAGGCATATTCCTAATAGACACTAACAAGTGCCACAGATTAAGCTCATTTGTGATAATAATATAAATGTATTGCTGGTCTTTGAAAACAAAAGGCCTCTTGCATAACTCATAAATGAGTGTTTCACAGCAGAAACCTGATGAACGGCACTTTGAGCTGGACATAAATGAGGTTATTGAGGCTGATTGACTGACCCAGTGGGAGTGATCATATTTTGCTGCTGCATTTTTACATTACAATACAGAGAGAGAACGACGTGAAATAAAGTTGACTTTCATTCCTTTGTGTCAGAATTACTATAATTATGTTCAGCATAACAAAATTTTTTTCTTGAAATCATATTGTGAATAAGCAATATATTTTCCATTCACTCTCTGAGCCTTTCCATTCAAAAATGTACAACACAATACAACAGAACAACAAAATTACTATAATTTTGTGTTTCTAACTTGTAAAAATCACATTCACCTCATAGTCAAACACATAATTATGAGCTGGAAACTCAATTTGTCATTTAAACTCTGACTTTAACCATTGTAACATCATGTAAAAATAACCAAACCGTCAGCAGTTAATGGTAAAAGCAGTTACAGCACCTTCAACACATATTTCTGTTCGATATTTTACATATGTTAGATATGTATTCTTCAATATTATGTGAAAGAATGCAATTATAGTATATTATATAGTAAATGTAATTATTTAATCACTCAGCTCTTTATATAAAGTAGGGATATGAACATTTTGACCGATAACCGATAATTCTTTATATTTGAAAGTCATAACCGATATATTGGCCGATAAATATAAATATACATTTTTATATAATTTTTGAGAGCCTGATTACAAAAACAAAAGTCTCACCATTAAAAGCCATGTCCCAAGCACACAATTATGTTTTATTATAATTTTATGTAGTAGACTTGCACAGCACATGTTGCACTTAACTGTGTATTCCTTTTTTGATTTAAAACATTGTTAACATGTTTTAAAATGTTACTAGCATGATTAGCATGTTGTTAACAGGATTTAACACATTTGTAGCATGTACTAGCATGTTGATGTTTTAACACAGGGGTCTCCAAACTCAGTTCTGGAGGGCCGCTGTCCTGCACAGTTTAGCTCCAACCCTAATGTTGTAGCATGTTTTAGCATGTAGCTAGCATGTTTTAGCATATTACTAATATGAATTAGCATTTTGCTAACATGATTTAACACATTGTTAACATGAATTAGCATGTTGCTAGCATGATTTAACATGTTATGTTTTATCACATTGTTAACATGAATTATCATGTTAACATGTTTTAGATTTTTATTAACATGATTTAACACACTATTAGCATAAATTAGCATTTTGATAGCATGATTTAACATGTTATCAGGTTTTATCACATTGTTAACATGAATTATCATTTTAACATGTTTTAACATTTTGCTAACATGATTTAACACATTGTTAGCATGAACTAGCATGTTGCTAGCATGATTTAACATGTTATCAGGTTTTATCACATAGCTAACATGACTTATCATGTTAACATGTTTTAGCATGTTGTTAACATAATTTAACATGTTGCTATCATGTTGGTAGCATGATTTAGCATTTTGCTAGCATGTCCTAAGCTAGTTGCTAAGATTTGCCAGTGATAGATACATAGTGGATGAAGCTTAAATTCTCCATTAGAGTTGTTGTATTAAAATTTTGACCGCCTCAGTGTAAGTCTATGGTATTTTTATGATTTTTTTAATCTTGATTTTTAAGAAAACCATAAGATGGATCAGTTAGGAAAGATATTAGAACAGTCTGAAGGTCTGGCCCGAGTTTGGTGATTGTAGTTTGAAAGTCTAGGAGGAGATACTGTTTAAATCTTGGCTCAGAAGAAGGAGCAGCTTAAATAGTAGATCAGTATCACCACATTAGATTCAGCAAAGATCCATCATCTTATAAGGAAGATTTCTTCACTCTACGGGCTTATTAAATTGATATGCAAGTCTATGAGATGAAGCTCTTATGGTAAATTTAAATTGGTTTCTGGGTTCCATAGAGTCAACATGATGTTTGCCATTCGCCAACTATTCAGATTTATTTCCAAGTGACACTGATGTTGTAAAGACAGTCAGACGTTGTGATGGACGGATAAACACTCACCCCATGTCCGCTGCACTTGGCCGAACAGTCATGAACCCCGAGCATACTGATGTTCTGACACTGTCTGTTTACACACATCTGGAGACACACAGAGAGAGACTTTATTTAGTGATGATTGTGTCATCAGCTCAACTCCACCCAAACATACTGCCATCCAGCAACGATCCATCCAAATGTCCTCAACGAAGCAAATATGTGTCACATGCAATTCAGTTTGACACACATTTATTGGTTTAAAACCTCATTTCTGTAATACTGTGATGTCAGGGTGATTTCCAGTTACTGCATATCATGGTGCAACCAATGAGGCCACTTTTTCCTTAGTTAACATCCCGGATTTCAGTCAAGACTCTGTTCTGACTAAATGTTCAGTTATTGCCGTTTGACTTCTTACTGATTTTGACAAATTAATTATAATGACAACAGATCAGGGTTAGAATCTAGGGATTGGGGCAAAAATGACACCAAAAGTGACAAAAATGCCCTTGATATTTACGAAGCATGGACAAGCATGTTGTTGTTTTGCCATGATGTGACATTTGACATATATCATAAAACACTATTATAGGCATATCTAGTCATGAGTAAAGTTATGAGTAATAACTTCAGCCAGGAAAATAATGCTGAGTTTTGTAAATCTATAATGAGCTTAATTTACATTTTAAATGTGAAGCTTTGCATTGAACGTCACTTTTCTAGTGACGTAGAACAGTCACACAATGGGATTCTTTCTTTTGGGAGACAATAACTTTATTTATCATGCACTTTCGACTTTACTTTGCAGATATTACTATTGCTATATTACACACTGCATGAAAGGAAATATTCGAAAAACCATAATAGGGGCACTTTAAAATAATAATAATAATAGCTAATAATACCCTAGCAATCGCATAGCAAAGCAATTCAACCCACTGCAGTCCTGAAGTTGTTGATCCACATAGGCCTGATTTGAATAGGTTTGAGTTAGTAATGGCTTGATTTGATAAATAAACATCTTCTCATCATTCACTCTCTTTACCATGTTTTCTCCACATTTGGTGCCGGTGAGCACAAGGCCCGGATCCGGCATGTCGTCTCCCAGGTACACATGAGTCCCGCGACAGAGGATACGCCCTCCCTCCTGGAGTGGGATGTTGGTTTCTATGGAGACGGCATTGGTGCCAATCACCGGCCGGTTGGCTCCGCCCTGACACTGGATCTTCCCGCATTTAGCATCTCTGGGGAAAAAAACAGCAAGAAACTATTTGAAATGGAAAACTATCTATTTTAATAAATTTAAATGTTTTATTTATTCCTGTGATCAAAGCTAAATTTTTTGCATCATTACTCCAGTCTTCAGTGTCACATGATCCTTCAGAAATCATTCTAATGATCTCAAGAAACATTTCTGATTATTATTATCAATGTTGAAAACAGTTGTGCAGCTTCATATTTGTGTGGAAATGGTGATACTTCTTTCAGGATTCTTTGATGAATAGAAAGTTCGATGATCAGCATTTATTTGCATTTATTAAATGTATTTATTAAATGTATTAAAGCATTTATTTGAAACTGAGATCTTTTGTTACATTAAAAATGTCATCACTGTCACTTCTGATCAATTTAATGCATCCTTGATGAATAAAAGTATTTAGTACTCGTTTTAATCTTACCACAAATGTTTGAATTGTATCATTGTTTCCAAAAAAGGTTATGCAGCAAAACAATGTTTTCAACATTAATAATATTAATAATAGATGATTCTTGAGCATCAAATCATCACATTAGAATGATTTCTGAACGCCTCATCCTCACCCTCATCAACTGGCAGTTGTGTTTTATACCTTTTTTTAAGTGCTATAGAGAATGTGCAGATCATAATATGTGCAGTTATAGTATGTGAATTACTATTCTTATAAGTGCATTACAAAATCATGCAAAAATGCAAATATATTTAGATAATTCTATCTCTTTTCCTTACAAATATAATATATTTGGATCCAACCTAGTGTGTCTGGTATGGCCTTAAGCGATTCCATTATGGTTCAATGTTGCCTTGAGGCAACACACAGTTTTTTGTTATTTCCTTTAAAACATTTAATGATATACACTCACCTAAAGGATTATTAGGAACACCTGTTCAATTTCTCATTAATGCAATTATCTAATCAACCAATCACATGGCAGTTGCTTCAATGCATTTAGGGGTGTGGTCCTGGTCAAGACAATCTCCTGAACTCCAAACTGAATGTCAGAATGGGAAAGAAAGGTGATTTAAGCAATTTTGAGCGTGGCATGGTTGTTGGTGCCAGACGGGCCGGTCTGAGTATTTCACAATCTGCTCAGTTACTGGGATTTTCACGCACAACCATTTCTAGAGTTTACAAAGAATGGTGTGAAAAGGGAAAAACATCCAGTATGCGGCAGTCCTGTGGGCGAAAATGCCTTGTTGATGCTAGAGGTCAGAGGAGAATGGGCCGACTGATTCAAGCTGATAGAAGAGCAACTTTGACTGAAATAACCACTCGTTACAACCGAGGTATGCAGCAAAGCATTTGTGAAGCCACAACACGCACAACCTTGAGGCGGATGGGCTACAACAGCAGAAGACCCCACCGGGTACCACTCATCTCCACTACAAATAGGAAAAAGAGGCTACAATTTGCACGAGCTCACCAAAATTGGACAGTTGAAGACTGGAAAAATGTTGCCTGGTCTGATGAGTCTCGATTTCTGTTGAGACATTCAGATGGTAGAGTCAGAATTTGGCATAAACAGAATGAGAACATGGATCCATCATGCCTTGTTACCACTGTGCAGGCTGGTGGTGGTGGTGTAATGGTGTGGGGGATGTTTTCTTGGCACACTTTAGGCCCCTTAGTGCCAATTGGGCATCGTTTAAATGCCACGGCCTACCTGAGCATTTTTTCTGACCATGTCCATCCCTTTATGACCACCATGTACCCATCCTCTGATGGCTACTTCCAGCAGGATAATGCACCATGTCACAAAGCTCCAATCATTTCAAATTGGTTTCTTGAACATGACAATGAGTTCACTGTACTAAAATGGCCCCCACACTCACCAGATCTCAACCCAATAGAGCATCTTTGGGATGTGGTGGAACGGGAGCTTCGTGCCCTGGATGTGCATCCCACAAATCTCCATCAACTGCAACATGCTATCCTATCAATATGGGCCAACATTTCTAAAGAATGCTTTCAGCACCTTGTTGAATCAATGCCACGTAGAATTAAGGCAGTTCTGAAGGCGAAAGGGGGTCAAACACAGTATTAGTATGGTGTTCCTAATAATCCTTTAGGTGAGTGTATAATGTAAAGTTCTTGAAGATACTTCTTTACTTACTAGTAAAGGTGACTCATATTTTTTTGGGTGATTAACTGGACGCAAATGAGTGAAAAATGCACTTTTCATTAGAGAAAATATGGAGCCATGTGACCTGTGCATATGTGCTGAACCAGGACACAAAATGGACCCCTGTGGGTCATGTGACCACTTTTTTGCATTTTCATTGATTAGTATTTGAGTTCTTCTCCCATGAGATAGGTTTGACCAATAAATTGGTGTTTCATTTTATTAAAAATAACCTAAAATTAATACCTAGACTATGTTTTTTTTAACCTCTTTTAACTCTTGTTTTGAAATTCATTGTCTTTATACATTATTTTTTGCATTTTATTATTTATATCTAGCCTTGTTTTTTTCCCCCAGCTGTCCGAACTGACCTGTGAATTTCTGGGTTGTGACCTGCAGTTCAGAACCACTCATTTAAAATGTTGTGTAACATTTTTTTTTCCATAGCTCACAGATCCCATGTTATGAATCAGCCAGTTTCCCAGACTGACACATATGGTGTGTTTTCACAGAGCTGAAGTGTGCTTCCTCCGCAGAGGATGGTGGTAATGGGACATACATCTTTGATTCCAATGCAGCCAAAATATGGAGAAATAATGAGGCATCCTCTCCACTAAAGACCAATTACTGCATTCACAGCGCAGTTTCTCACGCAGTTGCGTCCAAAAAGAGAGCAGACAGACAGACAGACAGAGAGCAGAACGTGGCTTAGGTCCCTTCGGCCAAAATCAAGAGTCATTAGCGTCTGAAAACCGTCCGTTCCCAATTTCTTTCTCCGTCTGTCCACTTCAGTCATTAGAGTAATTACTTCATCGAGGATATGATCCGTGAAGCACTTAATAAAGCAGTCAATTAAAGCAGAATGTAAGACAGGTGTTGCATATGCAGATTACTGTGACATTTTCAATAGGCTTCTGTTCTCTTCCACTTTTAAAGGCTCATGTTGTTATTTGTCTGGCTGTAGCATTTGATTTCTCAGTGGATCGGTCTTATTGTGTTTGTACGAGACAGTCAGCCAATAATGGACAGGACGAGGAGAAACTGATGAGAGAAATACATTTAAAATTGAATTTGAATCTAAAAAGCAATTTTAAGAGTAAAACACCCTCGCTAAATAAACACTCAAAGGCCTCAGAGGATTTGAAGGCTCTTTTCATTTCTGTCGTCCTGAAGTCAACTCACTAAAAGTAACATTCTTCCAAAAATCGGAAATATACAATAATTACTTTCACAGCAAATCAAAAAACAAAAACTCCTTGTGGTGTACTTGTGGTGATGTCATCTTCACACTGCCATTTATGGCTAGTTGTCTTTTTAGGCAAGTAAATATATAAAAATAAGTTTTTTTTTTAAAAGGACATTACACAAACCTTATAAAGTCTTGGCTTCAAAAAAGCTATTGAAATGTTGTGCCCAATAGCAGGGCATGTTTTCACAAAATATGAAGTAAGTTTTCACATAGGCTAAATCTAAACAATTATGAAACAGCTAAAAAAATTAAAAAGTAACATACAAAAATATGAAACCACTGGTTTGGCAAACAAATATTATATTAATTATTAATAAATTGTATGAATTTTTAATAAAAAATAAATAAATAAAGTAAATTAATATTGCCCCAATACAAATGTGACAAACCCTGACCAGAAATGAAATTTAATTTTTTAATTAATTAATTAATTTTATTTTTAATTTATTTACTGTTTGTCATCAAATAATATTTTAAATAAAAAATAAATAAAATATTTTTATTTTGTAAAATATGTTTTGTATTTTATTATTTCGATATTCATTATTATTTTTATTATTAATAATTCATATTTATTATTTATATATTTAAACTTAAATATTGCTCCGTCAATACTGAACTCAAGTTTTATTTATTTTTATAATAGTTTTTGTCATCAAATAAAATTCAGCACTTACAATTATTTTCATGTCATGTTTTGTATTTTATTATTTCTATATTTATTATTATTATTTTCTATTAACAATTTATACTTATTTCTCCTATATATAAACTAAAATATTGCTCCAGCAATACTGAACTCAGAGTTGATATTTTCTCCTACCGTGCTTCACATTTGGCAAATGACCCCTTTGCGTCTTTTCCACAGTTTCCATACGGATCTCCCGCCGAGTTGACTCTTTGGAAACAGATCCCTGGAGCTGGTTTTGCACCTGTCAAATGCACACATTTATCACAGAAAGGATTTGACATTACAGATTAGGGATGGGCGTATCGATATTAAGTATTGATATATCGATACTGAAGTGAGTATCGAAAAGTATTGATACTCAAATAAATATATAAATACTAAAGTGTTTTTTTTTTTACCAGTAATTGTGTGTATTTAAAAAGATTATTTAATGCATACAATACAAATGCATACAATAGCCTGTCAGCCTATGTTTGAGTTATTTCACAATAAACGAATTGAAATTGTAGCATATATTTTGTGCAATTACACTTATTTAAATTTAATGTTAAAGGCTCATATTGATCATGTTCTATTCTGTAACTAATGTTAATATAAATCAGAATAAAATGGTTGCATTTTATGGGTCACTGGCAGTCCCTTATGAAAATAAACCATGTTTTTTACTACAGTGACCGTAGTTCAACTATAGTATTTGTAGATTTCCATGGTTACCACTACAAGTAAACATATTTTAACCATGTGTAAACAAAAATATTATCAAGTAAGTTGTAATTAAGGCGTATTGAATGTTAAAATGCATTTAAAATATGATGTTAAGTGTGTATCTTTACCCGTTTTATAAATGTTATTATTTAAGTTCAGTTTAGAAGTATCGTGTCGGTATCGATATCGGCCTTGAAAGTATCGGTATCCTATCGAAAACAAAATAAGGGGTATCGCCCATCCCTATTACAGATGCTTATGATGTTTTCACATAAACTGAACACAGATCAGGTGCAGACGGATGCAGTAGTGGCTCCTCCAGGCCAGCGGGTAGAGCTGCACTCACCCTGTCCCCAGAGTGTGATGCACTGCTGCTCGTGTGTTTGGCAGATGCCGTTGTAACAGTGCCCGTCTACACCCTGGCAGGCGTGTCCGTCGTGCAGGTAGACATTAGCAGGGCACTGAGGGTCGGCGCCTGTGCAAAACTCTGGCAGGTCACAGGAGTTACTGGATTCACGGCACGGAGTCCCTGCAGGCTTCAGCTACACGGACAAACACATCATGATGCATTAATATGAACTGAATCCTTTCAGTCAACATCACATTGACTGTATACTTTTATCTCAATTTCTTAATGTTCCTGGCCTTACTGTGAATGATTCATCAGCGCATGTTAAAAATCAGTATTGCTTTAGGATAATGTGCACTAATGTTTATAATGAGTGCAACAAATAATGTGAATTATGATTCAAGAGTCACCTGACAGTTTTCACAGCACTGTCCGTGCGCACACACGGCCTCCTCCTTCAGTGTGCATGTGCTGGCATTACAGCAGGGATTCAGACACTCCTACAGACACACAGATTCATCAGTTCAAAACCATTCCTCACCAGGAAAGAAAACTGTTTTCAACATCGATAATAATCAAGAAATCATGTTTCTTGAGCAACAAATCATCACATTAGAATGATTTCTGAAGGATCATGTGACACTGAAGACTGGAGTAATGATGATAAATTCAGCTTTGATCACAGGAATACATTACATTTTAAAATATATTCACAAATAAACAAGTTGTAATATTTCACAATGAAAGCAACCTTGGTGAGTAGAAAACTTCAAAAACAATCTTACTGAACCAAAACTTTATAAAGTTAGTCTACATACTTAACTCCCCCCGCCCCCCAAAAAAAAGTTGTTACCGCCAACATTTATGATAATTTTCACAAAAATCTCATGGCCCTCAGAATATTTTGCAGTCTGAATGCAATGATAGGATGTCCTACCTGCATGCCAACCTATGTATTTGCACAAATACATTACACATTAGGCAAATTAGTCCAGTGACATAGGACTGCGCGCGACTTTTCAGTTCCCGCTGGATTTCGTCCTCCGCATATAAGCTTAATAAAGCCTGAACCTAGTCATCGGTCCATCGTTGTATTTTTTTTAACTCCATTGTTGATTCGAATAGCAAACAACTCTTACTGCACGCACTGCAATAGACTTTTAAAAATGGTGGTTGAAATAAAACGCTGCGTTGAGTCAACCAATCAAAATGCTGTGTAAACTCAACCAATCAGCATGTTCAGCGCCCATGTCCCACCCCCAAAAGTTCCTGAACTTTAAAAAAAAAAGTAATACCTCGTGAACAGAGATATTTTTACCTGGAACATCATTTAGACCCTTGGTCCAAACACACAGAGTACCACCCCAAAGTCCCTAGATCATGAGGAAAGTTCCTGCGGTGGAAACGCCGCTAAAGACTACAACGTGCAATACTTTTACCATATGTTTCTGCTTTTTTTGTACTCTTTTTAGAATCTGTAATAGCGCCCCCTACAGTATAACAGTGAAAACATGGATTGCTGGAAAATTCCGTCCATGGCGGGGAAAGAGTTAATAAATTCATATAATCAGTTCACACATGTTATACGATACTAATATACACCTTTAGTGGTAGATACAGCACCAAGATGACCAGTGACAAGCTGTTGTACACTTAAAGGTATAATTTCTTCTGACAGTGATCGAGTATAACAGAGAAGATCTAGTTTTACACAATCAGCTTAGTCAAACAGAAATTATGTTTTGATAACTTTATGCAGTGACAGCATCCTGGTCCAGTTTTTCTGGCCATAAACCACTTTTTTCTAGATTTATTACTGTGAAGCTGCTTTGAAACAATCAGTATTGTATAAAGCGCTATACAAAATAAATGTGACTTGACTAGATTTGCATATGTGTACAAGTCTTTCAAGTACTTAAATAATTTCCCAGATGCTTCTTTCTGACTGCTAGCTGTGTGGAAATTCATGTGACATAAATTTAACATTGACACAGAACATTGTTATGTCTTTGCTATGCGTACGGCACTGCCAGCAACATTTCAGCAAAGACATCAATGAACAGATTTAAACCCAGAGGAAACACCTGAAGCACTCTGACACAAACACAGGCTTTTCTCTGCGGTCCTCTCAAGAGCTCCCGGTCCGGCGTGACAGATGCGTCTCATTCCCAAACCACATCTTGTGCTTCTTCTCACAGCATGATTGCAGAAAACACTCGGCTGCAGAAACTCGGCTGTTCATTTCGCTTGCCGCAGATTTGGAGGAGCGACTGCTAATGATGCACAACTCACTGGAGAGTGTGAAAATCGTAGCACAAATGCGGCACAAATCTGAGTAAAATATGTTTTTAAACACAAAACTCTGACGTACCTCCAGATCTCCACAATCACACTGCTCTCCCTCCTCGACGTATCCGTTTCCACATTTCTGGCCTCCGTAGAGTACTTTCACCTCCGGCATGTTGAACAGACACATGCCCACACCTTTCTCCAAGCTTGCGGCTAGATCCTTCTTACTGCATGTACTGAAGACTGTAGGGAAAGGGTACCTGAAAGAAGAAATATGACTACAGTGATGATTTGACTGTTCAATTTTGTGACATATTCAACATATGCACACATAAATAGACCAATCAGCCAGTAGAACTCGTGCCAAGGAAATTACATCATCCTGTAAGTGCTGATTGGCATGAGGACCAATGAAAGGAGTCCCAGAGGAGAGAACTATGGAAGCTTGTTTCCACCCCAGGATAAAACATTTTAAAAGGTGAATGCGACTTTTTATCTCACAATTCTGACTTTATAACTCACAATTCTGACTTTTCTTCTCAGAATTGTAATATATAAAGTCACAATTGCGTGTTATAAACTCAGTGTCATTTATATCACGTAATTATGACTTTATAACTCACAATTGCGACATTATATCATGCAATTCTGATTGTAAACTCGTAATTGCGAGAAAAAAGTCGGAATTGCGAGATAAAAAGAAACTCCCCTATCCAGAAGAGGGCGGAGCCTTTACAGCTTGTGCCTCAGATACTCTGCCAAAAACTAAAACATCTATTTGGTTTCGATTATCATCTCTATCACGGTCACGCTCATGTGACATTGCAGTTCGTCATCATCATGAAAGTTTATTATCTGCATGCATTTTAAAGCCATATCAGTCTAAACTTTTGATTTATGGTTTTCTGAGCGCACACACCCGAATCACACGCACAGAAAGCTGGATGTTAGACGGCGCGTCCTGTGAGTATTAAACCAACTTCTCTTTCACTCTTATTGTGCTTAAACTGTCAAATACACACAATGTTATGTCAAAAACACAGTTCACACAAACATAGTCAGTTATGTCTGTGAACATAAACAGCAAGTAAAGAAATTGCATGTGTATATTAGATCTGTGCATTAAAGTGAAAGCAGTGTAATATACAGTACCTACTAATATATATGCTATTAATATGAATCAAACAACAAAAGAAAACAGAAAATCACTCGCTGCTCTTGACTGAATGAACTTTAGTAGCTTTAATAAGAATACATTTCTTACTTGAATGCTGCTGTTAAATGCTCTGGGAGGAGATAAACATGGCGGACTGTGTACAGCTCACTGAGGGCGGGGCCTATGCTAATAGGGCGGAGTTTGTCAGCAGTCGTGGGCGGGGCCTGTGCAACATGACATCACACTGCTAGAATCTGCAAACGGCTTGTTCTGAGACACTGCTTATGATTTATGGGGATAAAAAAAAGGAGTGGGTGGATTTTTACCATTATAGGGTGGTTGTGTACACACACTGCCAACACACATTTATGTTCAAACACCATGTAAAAGTGAATTTTGCATAATAGGTCCACTTTATCTCTACAATAAGTAAATCAACTTCACCACTAATTACTCTTTGCCAGCGATGCCATAGAAATGTAGAGAACTTCTAAAGATGGCTGTGAGTGTCACAGTGGTTGCAGGAAGGCAGACACAGACGACGATAACAAATCCAAAATGACAGGTTTAATGGTACTTCTAGCAAACAGACAATCAGGCAGAAACACACACTAACTAAGACGGTGAACAGACAAGGAGTGACTGAAAAGGAAGAACTTATACACAAACAACGAGCAAACACAGCTGAACAGAATGAACCAATAATGAAGGTAACCATGGTAAGAAAGGAGTGGCGGGAAACGGAACAAAGGAGCACATGAACGAATCAGAATACAAACAGAAAGTCCAAACACAAACAGACACGTGACAGCGAGCTTGTTTCTCTGGCGTATAAGGTCTTAAGTACTCTAGTTGTCTGTTTGCACAAGACACACAACACTGGGTAACACCAACAGAAACACTTCCACGGATGGTGGCAAGGATTTCACTGCAATTACTTACACACATACACACAGACACACACACACAGTAAACATTGCCGACAAATCCACTCAGAATATCAATGCTCCCCTACGGAGCGTAACAAAATGTTTAGCCGCAGCGTCTACATGATAAAATCTCAAGTTTACAAACAACCCAACTCACAGCCAGAGACTCGCAGAGAAATTACAACCCTCATTTCTGACTGACAGCGACATGAGAGCTCCCGGCGAGAAGCATATGGCACATATTATGATGCTGGACTGATGAGCTCATGATCGTGAAAACCATCTGTGATCAGTGAGGGTCTTTAGGAAGATTTAGTGATGGTGATTGCAGGATCTGAAGTGAATCATTGCATTCGGCCGGATTCATTAACACACCGAATAACATCGATAAACATCCTAACGGATTAAATCAGTTTGATTGGTAGAGATACAACATATGCTGTAGAACTGGAGGTTGAGTTTTAAACACAGACCCTCATAGATGTTCTTACATCCTCTTTATTAATACTTATCCTAAGAATATGTAACTAAAGTTGTTTGCAGTGCATGCTAAGCCAAATATCACAATAAATATTTATTTCCTTTATATGAATTTTACAAAAATCTCAAAGAAATTAAACCCCTCAACTGTCATCCCCCTTTTTGAGAATAGACGTGAAAATGCACTATCCAAACTTAAATGGTTGTAATTTAATAATGCTTTGGAATATAGACCTATGTTTGGTCTTGTTTTAAATAATATACTCAGCTTATTGCTGAAGTAAAAGCACTTAAAAAAATGAAAGTATGAAAAAGTTATGGAAGTTTAAATTTACTGTAAATCAAATGTATTGTACTAAACATTTTTATTTTATATAAATATATATATTTTACAAAATTATTTTACTCTAAAATTACTATAAAATCAAAGCCATATCTCTAATCAAGTTGTGTTCCAAATTTGAAGTTAATATCACAAAAAAAACGAAATTCCAATGAGATTTTGTTTAGGTGCTGTCACCCACATTCCATTGAATTTTTTTTCTCCTGTAACAAATATCACCAGATATCACTTCTATCACAAAATATCCAATTATGGAACCTTGAGACTCAGACCTTTCCGACGATATGTGTTTTGTCAAGATTAGAAAAGGTTTTGATTATACAGTAGTTAAAATAATATGTGTAATATGAAACCTGATGACGCCCAATAGGGGAGGAGCCCTCTAAAAGAAATTAAAGTAACGTTTCCATGGTAACGCAATGTCCTATTTCAAAATGGTTTTACAGGATGAATTTTAAGTTTGTAAGCTTTTGAATGATACCTAATTTATGATTATTAAAATATGTGATACAAAAAAGACAATGAAAAAAAGAGGGGCAAGCATCCCACTAAGGGGTCTCAGTTAAGGCGTAAATGAAAATTAAATAATAAAATTAATAAAATTACTATATTTTGAACAAAGACTATATATATATATACACTCACCTAAAGGATTATTAGGAACACCATACTAATACTGTGTTTGACCCCCTTTCGCCTTCAGAACTGCCTTAATTCTACGTGGCATTGATTCAACAAGGTGCTGAAAGCATTCTTTAGAAATGTTGGCCCATATTGATAGGATAGCATCTTGCAGTTGATGGAGATTTGTGGGATGCACATCCAGGGCACGAAGCTCCCGTTTCACCACATCCCAAAGATGCTCTATTGGGTTGAGATCTGGTGACTGTGGGGGCCATTTTAGTACCGTGAACTCATTGTCATGTTCAAGAAACCAATTTGAAATGATTCGAGCTTTGTGACATGGTGCATTATCCTGCTGGAAGTAGCCATCAGAGGATCGGTACATGGTTGTCATAAAGGGATGGACATGGTCAGAAACAATGCTCAGGTAGGCCGTGGCATTTAAACGATGCCCAATTGGCACTAAGGGGCCTAAAGTGTGCCAAGAAAACATCCTCCACACCATTACACCACCACCACCAGCCTGCACAGTGGTAACAAGGCATGATGGATCCATGTTCTCATTCTGTTTACGCCAAATTCTGACTCTACCATCTGAATGTCTCAACAGAAAATCGAGACTCATCAGACCAGGCAACATTTTTCCAGTCTTCAACTGTCCAAATTTGGTGAGCTCGTGCAAATTGTAGCCTCTTTTTCCTATTTGTAGTGGAGATGAGTGGTACCCGGTGGGGTCTTCTGCTGTTGTAGCCCATCCGCCTCAAGGTTGTGCGTGTTGTGGCTTCACAAATGCTTTGCTGCATACCTCGGTTGTAACGAGTGGTTATTTCAGTCAAAGTTGCTCTTCTATCAGCTTGAATCAGTCGGCCCATTCTCCTCTGACCTCTAGCATCAACAACGCATTTTCGCCCACAGGACTGCCGCATACTGGATGTTTTTCCCTTTTCACACCATTCTTTGTAAACTCTAGAAATGGTTGTGCGTGAAAATCCCAGTAAATGAGCAGATTGTGAAATACTCAGACCGGCCCGTCTGGCACCAACAACCATGCCACGCTCAAAATTGCTTAAATCACCTTTCTTTCCCATTCTGACATTCAGTTTGGAGTTCAGGAGATTGTCTTGACCAGGACCACACCCCTAAATGCATTGAAGCAACTGCCATGTGATTGGTTGATTAGATAATTGCATTAATGAGCAATTGAACAGGTGTTCCTAATAATCCTTTAGGTGAGTGTATATATATATATATATATATATATATATATATATATATACGCATTATTGCACAATAATTAGACCCTAACCTGTTCAAATAAATATGTCCACACATATACACTCACCTAAAGAATTATTAGGAACACCATACTAATACTGTGTTTGACCCCCTTTCGCCTTCAGAACTGCCTTAATTCTACGTGGCATTGATTCAACAAGGTGCTGAAAGCATTCTTTAGAAATGTTGGCCCATATTGATAGGATAGCATCTTGCAGTTGATGGAGATTTGTGGGATGCACATCCAGGGCACGAAGCTCCCGTTCCACCACATCCCAAAGATGCTCTATTGGGTTGAGATCTGGTGACTGTGGGGGCCATTTTAGTACAGTGAACTCATAGTCATGTTCAAGAAACCAATTTGAAATGATTCGAGCTTTGTGACATGGTGCATTATCCTGCTGGAAGTAGCCATCAGAGGATGGGTACATGGTGGTCATAAAGGGATGGACATGGTCAGAAACAATGCTCAGGTAGGCCGTGGCATTTAAACGATGCCCAGTTGGCACTAAGGGGCCTAAAGTGTGCCAAGAAAACATCCCCCACACCATTACACCACCACCACCAGCCTGCACAGTGGTAACAAGGCATGATGGATACATGTTCTCATTCTGTTTACGCCAAATTCTGACTCTACCATCTGAATGTCTCAACAGAAATCGAGACTCATCAGACCAGGCAACATTTTTCCAGTCTTCAACTGTCCAATTTTGGTGAGCTTGTGCAAATTGTAGCCTCTTTTTCCTATTTGTAGTGGAGATGAGTGGTACCCGGTGGGGTCTTCTGCTGTTGTAGCCCATCCGCCTCAAGGTTGTGCGTGTTGTGGCTTCACAAATGCTTTGCTGCATACCTCGGTTGTAACGAGTGGTTATTTCAGTCAAAGTTGCTCTTCTATCAGCTTGAATCAGTCGGCCCATTCTCCTCTGACCTCTAGCATCAACAAGGCATTTTCGCCCACAGGACTGCCGCATACTGGATGTTTTTCCCTTTTCACACCATTCTTTGTAAACTCTAGAAATGGTTGTGCGTGAAAATCCCAGTAACTGAGCAGATTGTGAAATACTCAGACCGGCCCGTCTGGCACCAACAACCATGCCACGCTCAAAATTGCTTAAATCACCTTTCTTTCCCATTCTGACATTCAGTTTGGAGTTCAGGAGATTGTCTTGACCAGGACCACACCCCTAAATGCATTGAAGCAACTGCCATGTGATTGGTTGATTAGATAATTGCATTAATGAGAAATTGAACAGGTGTTCCTAATAATCCTTTAGGTGAGTGTATATATATATATATATATATATATATATATATATATATATATACGCATTATTGCACAATAATTAGACCCTAACCTGTTCAAATAAATATGTCCACACATATACACTCACCTAAAGAATTATTAGGAACACCATACTAATACTGTGTTTGACCCCCTTTCGCCTTCAGAACTGCCTTAATTCTACGTGGCATTGATTCAACAAGGTGCTGAAAGCATTCTTTAGAAATGTTGGCCCATATTGATAGGATAGCATCTTGCAGTTGATGGAGATTTGTGGGATGCACATCCAGGGCACGAAGCTCCCGTTCCACCACATCCCAAAGATGCTCTATTGGGTTGAGATCTGGTGACTGTGGGGGCCATTTTAGTACAGTGAACTCATAGTCATGTTCAAGAAACCAATTTGAAATGATTCGAGCTTTGTGACATGGTGCATTATCCTGCTGGAAGTAGCCATCAGAGGATGGGTACATGGTGGTCATAAAGGGATGGACATGGTCAGAAACAATGCTCAGGTAGGCCGTGGCATTTAAACGATGCCCAGTTGGCACTAAGGGGCCTAAAGTGTGCCAAGAAAACATCCCCCACACCATTACACCACCACCACCAGCCTGCACAGTGGTAACAAGGCATGATGGATACATGTTCTCATTCTGTTTACGCCAAATTCTGACTCTACCATCTGAATGTCTCAACAGAAATCGAGACTCATCAGACCAGGCAACATTTTTCCAGTCTTCAACTGTCCAATTTTGGTGAGCTTGTGCAAATTGTAGCCTCTTTTTCCTATTTGTAGTGGAGATGAGTGGTACCCGGTGGGGTCTTCTGCTGTTGTAGCCCATCCGCCTCAAGGTTGTGCGTGTTGTGGCTTCACAAATGCTTTGCTGCATACCTCGGTTGTAACGAGTGGTTATTTCAGTCAAAGTTGCTCTTCTATCAGCTTGAATCAGTCGGCCCATTCTCCTCTGACCTCTAGCATCAACAACGCATTTTCGCCCACAGGACTGCCGCATACTGGATGTTTTTCCCTTTTCACACCATTCTTTGTAAACTCTAGAAATGGTTGTGCGTGAAAATCCCAGTAACTGAGCAGATTGTGAAATACTCAGACCGGCCCGTCTGGCACCAACAACCATGCCACGCTCAAAATTGCTTAAATCACCTTTCTTTCCCATTCTGACATTCAGTTTGGAGTTCAGGAGATTGTCTTGACCAGGACCACACCCCTAAATGCATTGAAGCAACTGCCATGTGATTGGTTGATTAGATAATTGCATTAATGAGAAATTGAACAGGTGTTCCTAATAATCCTTTAGGTGAGTGTATACTGTATATAAGAGTTATGAAAATGTTTAATAAATATAAAAATAAATATAATTTTTTATTTTTATTGAACTTTCTACTAATCAGAGAATCCTGAATAAACTGTATCGCAGTTTCCAAAAACATATAAAAAATCTCTTTTTTCAATATTGCTAATAATTAAAAATGTTTCTTGAGCAGCAAATCATCATATTAGACTGATTTCTGAAGGATCATGTGACACTGAAGACTGGAGTAATAATGCTGAAAATTCAGCTTTGATCACAGGAATAAATTACATTTTATAATATAATTATAACAGTTATTTTAAATTACAATGTAACAGTTTTACTGTATTTTTGATCAAATAAATCAAATAAACAAATAAATGCTTCTACACGAACACAAACACAGCCGGATGTCATCTTCAGACCGCACTGCTGTTAAATATTAGTTCTTTAAACGGTCACACACATCAACATAAAGATGAAGCACAGACTGGAAACTTTAATGTGTGTACCTCAGACGGAAAACACGCCTGTTGTTGCTTGTTTTTCTTCTCGAGGTTGAAGATTTCTTGAGTCCTGTGTGATTGTGATGAGTTTGTGTTCGGTAATAGCTCTTGAATTATTGAAATTGTTTGGCACAGGTGGTTTGATTGGCTCTGATGTGATTGTGAAGTGTGTGGCGAGGCTGCGGCGAGAAACATCTGTCAATGCTGTCAAACACAGGAACTGCAGTAATCCGTCCAGGTCGTCTGTTCTGGTCTGTATTTCAAACATCAGCCAGCAAAAGCCCTCTCAGAGAGCACATCATAGGATATGACTTTATGAAATTTTTCATATTTGTTTGTGTTGAATTATTATTATTATTATTATTATTATTTTTTTTTTTTTTACAAATGAACATTATATAAATACCATCTGTCTGTATGTTTTCCAACATATGCTTTGGATACAGGCTTCTCAATTAGCTTAACAAATACGACTTCCCTAATTTACCCCCTTAACAAGCACTGTAAACCATGCTGGTTGATATTTACCAAAAGTTGGTGATACACTTACTGTACTTTAACTGTATTTGACAATATCAAAGACAATATTGCTGAAACACCAATATGCTATGAAATCAAAAATGGGTAATTGTATTCAATTAACATGATATTTGAAAGACATCATTTGTAACATTTAAAAGGCCTAAAATGCAATCATTTAATAACAATTTCGGAATATGGATAATCTTGTAAAAACAATTTAAATACATTTAAAAAAACTTAAAACATTTAGCAAAAAGATAAATAGTTTTTAACAAACATTTGTCTTTTCAAATGTTTTGAGACACTTAAAATATAACTAGTAATGTTTAATTCATGTGTCATATATGAAATGAATTTGCATGCTAATAAATATGACGTATGTATAATATAATGTGTATATATATATATATATATATATATATATATATATATATATATATATATATGCAGATGCGCTGGGACACATCTTCAGTGATGTATCCTGGGGTCATTGGGTGTTTTGGGTCTTTCAACATCAGACACCCCCGCCCAGGCGACCCGGCCAGAGTTGATCAGACACCGGCCTGTGTCCCAACAGCATTTTCCCACAGTTTTGCATTTCACTGCGGCTTCAGCTGTGGCTTCGCCTTTCTCTTTGCCTCCCTGGTGATGATTAGAAGTGTAAACACTTTGCAGAGTGATCGCCCTGCAAATCCTCTGCAGCCCACCTCCAGAGGCTCACAATGCGTTTGCCAGCCCTGCCTCCTACACTCTTCCACTAGCTACTGGTACTTGGCGCACTTCCTCTCATTGGCCTCATCCATGTGCTCTTCCCAAGGCACAGTGAGCTCCAGCAAAATCAATTGCTTGGTAACACAATCTGACACAATGATCATGGACGATCATGGTCTGGGCGAAGCTGCGTGGATATTATTGTGGTTGGGATCTTCAGCCGTTTACCAAGATCCACCTCCAATTGCCAGTCAGTGTTGAAGAGGCCAGATTTTGCTCTCGGTTGTAGATGGGCCTTCTCTCCGGCTCTGAGAAACTGGGCGGTCCTTGGTTTGTGGTGGCCCTTGATGGAATTGATGGAATTGATGGCTGTGGTTATGATGCTCTCAGCATCTGCCTTAAGCACCTGGTAATGACGCCAGCGATAGCACCCATCTCCAAGGGCTTTTGGGCAGCTGCTAAGGAGGTGTTCTAGGAATCCCCTCCCTGAACAAAGGGGACAGGAAGGTTTCTCGCTTTTGCCCCAGGCCTGGAGGTTTGCTGGACTTTGTAGGATGTTGTAGACGGTATGGACTAAGGCCCTGTCCCAAATGGCACCCTAAACACTTGCTATCTTCCTATGAGTCCGCACTTTCGTGACATAACGGCGCTTTGACTGTTGGGAAGAAGTCTGCTGCGGAGCTCGCAGCAGTGCGGGCTCAGAAAAAGTGTGCATCGAGGGCGCATATCAACCGCAAAGGGGGCGCTCACGAGCACCCTTCTGAAACTTAAAATGACAAATGGGACAACCTACGGTCTCATGGACTTGATGGACACATGGCAAATCCAAATGAAGTGTGCCATTTAGGATAGGGCCTAAGAACCTTATACGACAGAAGTCTGCTTTCCAGATGTCAGCCCAGTTCATCTTACGTTGCCAAAAATTTTCTCATTTAGTCCAAGGTCCTTGCTATCCCATTCCCACCAACCTGCTAGCTCTTACTTCCTCTACGCCTGCCCGCACTTCTTCCTGAACAAGATGTTGAAGCTTTTTACCGTGAGCATTGTCAACTCTAGTTACTGAGAAATAGACAAAGCCTGCACGCCCCTGCAATGGGCCCCACCAGCGCCTTTTGCCTTAGCCATGCCTCAGCCACCTCCAGCAATTTTTCTGCACTCCATTTCCTGCCTGTTCGCACCTGTATGCCAGCTGCTGCCACCTTTGGATCCCTAGACTCTCTGTACTGCCATGCTTCCCGTGCTCTTGACACCCTGAACTCTTCAGCAAGGCTGCTGATCGGGAGTTACAGGACGTTGCTAATGCCATACAAAGCAGCACTGCTCAGACTGCGAGGTAAACCAAGCCATCTTCGCAGGCACTGTAGCTGCTGATCTTTCTCTCCAGGCCTCAACAGTTGTTATGGGCACTTTGTACACCAGCAGGGGTCACAAGATCTGGGGCAGGATAGAATGCTGGTAAATCCAGGCCATAAACTTCCCAGGAAGACCTGATTTGTCCACCTTGCTAAGACACAACTCAAGCTCTTTGCTGGCAGAATCTTTAAGGCTGCTATCAAAAAGCTTACCGAGGCTCTTGACTGGCTGCTCAGTAATGGATGGAATGGTGACTCCGTCCAGTGAAAATTTTAACCTGTCCACTACTTTCCCCCTCTTGAGCACTAGCATATATATAATATGGGGGAGGGGAGGCAAACAGGAAATAATTATGTGCAAATCGTGAATATATAATTGTAAATTGTATATATAGATACAAATCTGAATATATAAGCCTGAATATATAAATGTCCTCCTAAATAATAAAATAATAATACAATGTAAATAATATAGTAAATCAAAATAAAGCAATAAAATATATATTTAAGATTAATATTTTTTATAAATACAACATCATTATTGAAAATACTAATACTTGTCACCAATCCCTAACTCTGCCAGTCATGCCAGTTTAGCAGGTAGACCAGCAGAAAACCAGCTCTAAACCTGCCTGGATAAGTACGGCAATTCATACTGCAAAGTATGACTAGAGTTTTACATTTCTGGAGAAAAACACTATAGGATGATGTGCGTGGTTTCCAGGGCCCTGTTCTGGGGTTTAATGACCAAATTATGACAGCATTGTCATTTCTCTTTAAACTGAACGTGTAACAAGTGTTTAATAAATTCAGTTTCAAAGCTCGAACTTTGCCAACCATCACACAGAGAGCTGGGCAGCGTTTACCTCCTACTTCCACAGATCTCCAGCTTATCTTTTCAGCATAGACCAGCATTCAGTTCAGAATCCAGTTGGCTTTGCTGTGGCCATTAGTATGCAGCTGAGTGGCTGAATACTATGGAAGAGACGAGTGATGTTCGCTTCACTCCTGGCACACATACTAAGACCACGGGGCAAACACAAGCACAGAAATCTGGCTAGCCTCGGCCCCCATGCTCGCTGGACCAACTGTACACATGACCCAGTGCCAGGGTGGCATAAGCCTGCGGGAGGATGAAAGATAAGCAGATGCTTCCTCTTGCCTCCTGATGCCAACCCAGAGATCAGCGCTCAGCGATAAGCTACAGTGACTCGAGTGTGTCTCGGCTCTCAAAACACCTCCTCTGGATTCGGCTCAACAGGCGGCCGCACAATGGAGGTGCCGGTAATAGCAGTGCCATGGGCACAGAACATCTCACTGTGGTTTTGTTCTCTATGAGGGTACGAGGAGCTTCCAAAGACTCTATAGAGACAGGAACAAATATAGCAGCGTTAGGAGCCACAGAACCAGTGTGTGTGTATGTGGGCACAATGGAGAGTCGCCTACCAGAGTCCTTCTGCTACACTATATCACAAACAGTGTTTATGCAATATTTAAAGTGATAGCTCACCCAAAAATGAAAGCTCTGTTTATTTACTCACCTTCATGTCATTCTAAACCTGCATGACTTTCTTCTGCTGATCACAAAAGATATTTTGAAGGACGTTGAGTTCCAAAAAAACATTGGACATTTAGAATGACATGAGGGTGAATAAATGATTATCATTTCTCTTTAAAGTGACTATTTGTGAAAGCTACTCCATCCACATTATTTTCCCCATCCATCTGAACTAAACGTTAAATGACTGCTTTCTGCCATGATTTAAGTATTTGAAAAAAACAAAAACAAAAAACGTTTGATTGTTATGTCAAAGCTTGTCTTTTTGTTTTATATGTTTATATGGGTACTGTGTACTAATCATAATTCATAATTAATAATTTAAAGAACTTCAACACAGGTAATGCATTCTGGGAAATTAAGTGTTTTTCCACTGAAACAAAAGTAAATAAAATAAAAATTATAAAATAAAACCTTAATGTATTTATTATTTAGTCCACTAATTATATGCACTATATATGTATATGTATGTATGTATGTATGTTTACACTGTATATGTATATAAAATAATCTGGTCTTTAGCATGTAATATGTCATGTGTTGTTCATCTGAAATTGCATTTACCTAATGTTAAGGTAAATGCAATCTCCGATGAACAACACAACACATGACATATTACACCGTGTTATGGTTTATTTAACAAAAACTAGTCCAACACCCTCATCGCTTCCATAGTAGTTACGAGGGTAAGTAGCAGTCAGGCGCTGCTAGTCAAAAATCTTTGATTAATTGATCATCAGCAAGTTTTGGCAGTTTTCTGGTCTGGAGCATTCAGGTGTGTATTAACACAATGCCAAGGAGGAAAGACATCAGCAATAGGAGCTTTTGGCGTGTTCGCACCGCAGGAACTAGGAACGATTTTAGTTCTAAGAACTCCTTTTGGGGGAACTAATTTAGCTCCTACTTCAGAGTAGGGTCTAACCCATAGACTGTATAAAACAATGGATGTAGTGTCCGTTACATCACCCGAATGTTTCTGAAGAGCATTTTTGAAGCCCAAAGTGGGCAGAGCCAGCCGTTGCCATCTTGGCAGCACATCACCGCCCGTCACTCTCGGATAACAAAAATGGGCAAAGAGGTGGGATGTGGGTGGAGCTGAGGTGCCTGCTTGCTGAAACCAGCAGCAGCAATCCACCTGTCACTCAAGTGGCTACACCCTTAATTATGCAGAACTTTAAGGCTTAATATAATTTTAAATAAAGTTATAAATAAATTCACTGCTCTCACAGTTGTCATAAAGGGCAAAATCAGCTATATAGCCCAAAACCATAATTTGTACCAGGCTGTACAAATTTTTTTCTGCTGTAAAGTTGGGCATTTTAACATGGGGGGGGGGGGGGGGGGGGGTCTATGGGATTGACTGCCTTTTGGAGCCTGTCTCTAGCGGCCAGTCGATGAAATGCAGTTTAAGTCACTTCCGTGTATGCTGATTGACCGAACGCACGCAGAACACTATTTTTAAAAAAGCCGCCAACACACACAGATTAATAGTCTATATATTTATTCCAGAACAGTGTTAATTTTGACAGCAAATTTTGATTTAGTTATAGTCATAGTATTTTGACTAAAATGGCATTTAGTTTTAGTCATATTTTAGTCACCTGAATTGTTTTTAGTTTTAGTCTAGTTTTAGTCGACTAAATCTACAGTAGTTTTAGTTGACTAAAATCAAACGAGTTTTGTTAAATTGTAAAGCATTAATTGAGCATTTAAGCATTACATAACCGACTGTTACTTGAATACATGTCAAAAAACTTTGACATAATTGTGTTTTTGAGCGTTCAAGTGCAAAAATACACGAAAGAGAGCTCAATTCACTTTTTTTGTTTGTTTTTTTAAAAACATCTATATAGTTTTTATAATGTTGTATTTCTGTTTTAGTTAGTTTATCAGGTTAAGCTAAAGCTTCAAATAAGTTTAAGTTGTTTTTTTTTTTTATTTCAATTAACATTTATTTAATTTTGAGTAGCTAATGAATATTTTTTAATGGTTTTAGTTAACTATTATAATCCTGATACTTTATTGAATAATATGTGTCAAATACTGTTCTTAGACTTTCCTCCTGACTATGAATTAAATGGGAATAAAATTAAATACAGTTTATTGTGTAACCATGCATGACTTTTAATTATATTATAAAGTGAACAGTGTCATTATTCCTCAGCATTAGTTCATAAACAATTACCTGGCATATATGTGCGCTATTCATTGATTGAGCCGCTCTGAAGCGCTGTCGCATGAGCCTGTAGAAGCGCAACAGTGGCGTGTTTTCCCGCGGTTAGATCCGCACGTTACAATTCAAATGTGTGCATCTGTTACACAGGACATCAGTTCTGACGGGATCTCTCCCCTAATCGTCCCTCGCTAACATTTTAGTCTCGTTTTTATTCGTTGGCGAAAATGACAGTAGTTTTCGTCATAGTTTTTTTGTAATCCAAAACTGTTTTTTATTTAGTTATCGTCTCGTTTTCGTCAGTGAAAAAAGGTTGTTGACGAAAATTATTCGTCAAAAAAACTGAACACTGCTCCAGAAACAAACTCTACGAACATGGAAAAGTGATAGATGGACCTCTCAACCTTTGCGCTAAAGAGAAAATCCAACCCAAATTTGAGGGGAACAAGTGAAACATGATTATGTATAATGTATAGCATAATGCTAAGCATTGCACATCAACCACACAGCAAATGCTAATACTTTTTCATATACTGTCTTTCTTTGTATAACAGTTCTATCTAATAACGTATTAGACAGGACTGTTAAACATTTCGTAAAGTAATGAAGATGGAAAATGTGAGAGCTGTGTGCTCAGGCTCTGCCGTTCTCAGCGCCGTCAAAATAAAAGTCACAACAACAAGCACAGCTTACGTCACTTCAGAGTTCCTACAGGCGGTGCGAATACAACTAAAGCCCCGTTTCCACCGAAATTACCCGGGACAATTTATCCCAGGAACTTTTTTCCCAGGAACTCTTTTTTCCCCCAGACCTGTTGCTGTCTGCATTTCCACCGCGGCCTAAAGTACCGTGAAGTTTAGTCCGGTGACGTAAGACTGCGCGCGACTTTCCAGTTCCCACTGGATTTGTCCTCCGCATATAAGCTTAATAAAGCCTGAACCTAGTTGTCGGATAATCAGTCGTTTTTTTTTAAACTCCATTGTTGATTCAAATAGTAAACAACTCTTATTGCATGCACCGCAACAGACTTTTAGGTTGAAATAAAATGCTGCATGAACTCAACCAATTAGCATGTTCAGCGCCCAATTCCCACCCCTGAAAGTTCCTGAACTTTGAAAAGTACTACCTCGCAAGCAGGGCCGTTTTGGGGGGGAAATTTTTACACGCAACTTTATTTAGACCCTGATTCCTGCGGTCGAAACACACTAAGTACCACCCCAAAGTCCCTAGTTCCTGGGGAAAGTTCCCATGGTGGAAACGCAGCTTAAGTTCCTAGAAGTACCTGGTCCGAAATCCCCTAATGATCTTAGAGAAGTTCCTATGATCTCGAACTTCCTGTGGGGTGTGGCCAATTCAGTTCAAACTCACACTTAAAGGAACCAGTTCATTAATTTCAGATCTATCTGCTCTAAAACATCACATTAGTGGCTTGAGCTGTCAGTCAAAGAGTCTCTTCCTGCCTTCTTCAGAATAAGCCTCTGACCACAAGTTTGTGCAAAGTCTGGCTACTTGAGATTAGAGTCATCAAGCCTGTAGGAATGAAGGATCTGCTTCAGATCTCAGAGGGATTTGTCACCACTCATGTCTTAATTAATGCAATTATATAGATGTGAAGCTCCTAAATGAGCACCTGCTGTGATGTTAAATTCATTTACACTTTGATCTATGAAAGAGGAGACTCAGACTAATGTTCTGTAATGGAAGAAATATCCATCTTAATTGTTCGATTCCAGACTCTCATTTGTATAAGGTGCTGAAGGCAGGTGGAACAAAACGGACAAATACGTTTCTCATTTTCTGTCTGTCTTTCTACTTCTGGATGAGATCTGCTTTTCTCGTCTGGCCACCAGGGCCAGGTTCTTCATGACACCTCTTTATAATTGAGCGTCGTGCTGCGGGTTTATCATGGGTGCAGTCCAGGTCACACACGCAGAACGCAGTCCAGCTAAAACACTCATGCAGATTAACTGATACACACTAGAGAATGCCGGGATTGAGTTGGCAGCTGCACGACCCACTGCCTCCTGAGAAAATGTAACATGGCCTGGAAATGTGTGATTTTCTTCCCTAGAATTAAACAAGACAAATGCTATTACAGACACAAAACTGCTACAAGTGAATTCTTTGGAGTACCACATTAAATGTCTCTACTACTTGACATATACCACTGAAATTGGTGTCGTGAGAAATCACATCCGTTTCTTTGAAATCACACTCTTCTTCTCCAGAGCGGCTGTACAGCCGAATCAAATTCTGTTCATTATTTTCCTGTTTAACACTGTGAAGCTGCTTTGAAACAATCTGCATTGTAAAAAGCGCTATATAAATAAAGTCGACTTGACTTGACTTGACTTGACAGCACTGAATCTTAGCCAATCAGAATCGGCCAGTGCCTGTCAATCATTGTGCATGTTGATTCCTGACCCCATTTGCCCTCTTTTTCTGCTCAATTTCCTGTCACTCTTTGCTATTTCTGTCCAATAAAAAGCCAGAAGTTCAACAATAAAGTTAGGTGCTATCTATAAGTTTTTTGTTTGTTTCACAGACTCTTCTTAATTCGAGTGATATTTGACTTTATCCTAAAACCAATCACAATCGATGCTTGAAGATGCATGAAGTTTATTTACTGCAGCTGATTTAGCAGCTTTATTCTTTTGTCTATACCAGCTTTTTTTTTTAACAATTTTAATATAATATAATATAATAGTGCTGTCATATTGTTTAATCACGATTAATCACATATAACATAAAAGTTTGTTTATAATAATAAATGTTTAAATATATTTTTATATTTATATACTGTATATACATTATATATGCATATATATGTATATTCTCAATGTTCCAAAGCTGTATATATATATATATATGTGTATATATCTATATATATATATATATATATATATATATATATATATATATATATATATATATATATATATATATATATATATATATACACACATACATACATATATTATATAAACACAAATGTTTATATGTTAATCGATATGACAGCACTAAATATAAATGTAATTAATTTAATATAACTGCACAACTAACCAAACCCTTTAAGAATTAAATCAGTATGAACTAAATTGTCTCCATGTTTTGTACGGATGCATTAATTCATGTGTTTTGAGTTGTTTCTTCATCACAGATCTCGGAACATCTGACCATAAAACCAGGCGTCCTGTCTAACAGCACAACAGATGTCAATAAATCAGCAACAAGTTGCACAAGCTCTGATATTTTTATGAAATAGCTATCAGACATGTACCCGTGGGGTCAATTGGAAGCATGTGGCTAAAGGCTAATGCTGTCCCGCCGGGTGGGGTGGTAAAGTCTGCTGTTGTGCAGATGACCAAATGGAGCTCATAATGGAGTAATGAGGCAGAAAGACAGCTAACCTCTAAAAAACAGAGTCGTCATATGCTGAGGAGGCCGAATGAAGATGTCAGCTGATGAGTTACAGAATTTACTGTGAGACTTTCATTTTCATCATACTGTGGGTACAACATTGAATTCTGTTGACTTTCATGAAACAAAGTGAAAAAACTGTTAATTAATTGAATGTAACTTTTTTTATGTTCCACAGAAGAAAGAAAGTCATACAGTTTTGGAATGATATGAGGGTAAGTAAATGAAATGAAAGAAATACATTTTTTTGTTTCCAGTAAAATGAGTTGAGTTAATGAGCAAAAAAATATAATTTAAAATATTTGCATACTTGCGGCTCAATTTCTAATATAAAAAAAATATATAAATCAAAAATCTATTAATAATTCAAATATATTGATTTTATTTCTATCTATCTATCTATCTATCTATCTATCTATCTATCTATCTATCTATCTATCTATCTATCTATCTATATATTTATATATATATATATATATATATATATATATAAATAAATAAAAAACACTAGATGGCACTAAAATATATTAATATTTAAAATATTTAATAATATATATATATATTTGGACTTGCGAGTTCGTATCACAATTCTGAGAAAGAAGTCAGAATTGCAGGATATAAACTTGCATTTACCTTTTTTATTCTTTGATTCTGTAGATTGGCTTCCATAGAGTGCTACTGCAGAACTGATACTTTCTGATACTTTCAGGTAGGCTCCGCCCACAAATCACATCATCGCTGTTTACAAACACCACAATCTATATATGAATTTTTTCTTCGTTGCTCTCACCCAGTGGAGGGGGTCATGATACACCCGCCTCGGTCCACGGTCGCTCTGCAGCCGCACCCGCGCTCCGGCGTGTCATGGTTCATGCCAAAGTTGTGCCCAAGCTCATGGGCCAAAGTAACCGCAGCACCGAGGGGGTTATCAGAGTGATCCTAAAGGACAGAGAGAGCCAGAAAAGTTAAACAAAAAAAATAGCGACCTTGTTTCTCACAATTGCGAGTTTACATCTTGCAATTTCAGTGTTGGGGAAAGCTACTTTTAAAAGAAATGCATTACAATAATGCATTACTCCCTAAAAAAGTAACTAAGTTAGTCTCTTAAGTTAATTTCTTTCTCTGTGACCACAGAGAGCAGAAATACATATGCATACTCCCTAAAAAAGTAACCAATTAAGTTAGTTTTTATGCTTTTTTATGACAAAAAAAGAAACCAAGTTATATTTTTGCAAATGTAAAAGGAAATGTACATTAGTGGGCGCAGCTCAAACTAATCTTTCAGCTGTGCTGCCATTCTGGATTGCAGAAGAAAAGGACGCAGGAAAAGCAAGTTCAACACTCTTACTTCAGCAATAAAAACAAAAACATTTTGACTTAGTATGGTTGAATTGGATTATCAAAGGTCAGCAGCAATGACATTGGTTAATAAAGTGAGATTAAATACATAAAGTAGATTTGTATTATTTAACATTTAATTATTGCAGGTTTGCATAATATTCAGAGTTTGCATTTCACTGTTTTTATTCGTTTTGAGGAATACTGAATATGTTTTTGTGCAAGTGAGATGAGTAAATGCTCACATTTAGTCTAGAACTACAATAAGCATCATATTTATGCCGCACACACAATTTCTCTCAACATGGGGACAGGAGAGCTGTCAGTCAATAAATGGGAAAACCAAATAACTTGTCTTACAGATTTGAAGTAAGAAGTCAGATATTTTGCTGTAAATTTATAAGTAATGCGTTACTTTACTAGTTACTAGAAAAAGTAATCTGATTACATAACCTCCAACACTGAGACTTTTTTCTTAATTCTCAGTTTACATCTCGAAATTCTGTCACGGAATACAAAAAAATTTAATTGTGACTTTATCTCACAATTCTGACTTTTTATTAAGTTTATTTATCACAATTCTGAGTTCATATCTCGAAATTCTGAGAAAAAAAGTCTTGAAATAATTGTGAGTTTTATTTTTTATTCCATGGAGGAAACAAGCATTCATAAAGAAAGTGTCAGGCAAGCACAATACAAATAAATGCTTGAAAGCAGCTTGGTGATTTCAAAATAAGCAATCAATTTCAATTTAAAACAAACAAGAGCAATTTCTTCCTCTGTGACCCCAGAGAGCCGAAAGGCGTTATCCGTTCTGTTCCACCTTCCCTTCCCAGATTAGATTTATCGCCACATCTCTCCTCCTGCACGTTTGTTTTCTCATAGAAAACGGTTTCACATGAGATCAGTAATGAGCAGACACTAACGGCCTTTATAATTACTTTTCCACAAATCCGTCAGAGTAGCATAACTCAAGATCCGTGCGCTGCTGTAATTGCTCGAGCGCTGCCAGAACACAACCAAACCGTTCTGCAGGCTTTGTTTGGGGAAGGGTGTGTGCTGATGAGGCAGGACAGACACAATTACAGTCGTTCCTGTAAGTCGCTTTGGTAAGGACGCGTCTGCCAAACACGTGAAAATCAAATTAAAATGAAGGAAAATCGCCAGCTTCAGTTCAGTTCTGAGCGGCTGAGTGACTATTCGTGTCAGGTAGTGTTTTATGTGTGAGCAGAGGAAAGATTTAAAAAAGTTTGGGGTCAAGAATTAATACTTTTATTTCATCAAGGGTGCATTAAATCAATAAAAAGTGCCAGTAAACACATTTTTGATGATTTCTATTTCAAATAAATTATAAACTTTCTATTCGAGATTTCCACAAAAATATGATGTATCACAACTGTTTTTAACCCTGATAATGAGAAATGTTTCTTGAGCATCAAATCATCATATCAGAATGATTTCTGAAGGATCATGTGACACTGAAGACTGGAGTAATGATGCTGAAAATTCAGCTTTGATCACAGGAATACATTACACTTTACGATATATTCAAAGAGAAAACTGTTGTTTTAAATTGTAATAATATTTCACAATATTACTGTTTTCCATGTATTTTTGCTCATATAAATGCAGCCTTGGTGAGCAAAAGAGACTTATTTAAAAAATGACCCACTTTTGAACGGTAGTGTATGTTGCATATAAGGCAGTGGTTTTCAAACCCTGGGTCTTTAAAAATGGGTCGCCAGGATGATTTAAGGAAAATGGAGTTACATTAAAAATAAAAAAAAATAACAAAATTTGTTTTCATAAAATCAGTCATATCAGGCATATATAAAAGGAATAAATACGCGAAATATATTTGACTTAAATAATTAACAGATTAACAAAAAGAAAGAAAAAACTGTACGACTGTGCTGCTGAGTTTGGTTCATTTATGTGAGGCACGGCGCTCCTCAAACAAGTTCACGGAAAGGAAACCCAGACGACAGAAAGCACATCTTGTTTTCTTTATTTTACAATAGCACCATGTAAGTAAACACTTTGCAATTTTGAACGATTTCCTACTCTTATTATCTGTATGACCAAAATGACGGTGTCATTTCTACATTTACAATATAGTAACGGAGGTGCCGGCGCCTCACGCGCACACACACATATTCCAGCATTGCAAACTTGACATCGCAGCCTGTTCATTATCAAAATAAAATAGTCAACCTAACATATAAAAAGTTACACAGCTCAGTTTAAATAGTACTGATATAAGGTAGTTTAAAACCACTGATATAAGGTATATCAAAAAACCTTTAGCTGGCTACAATTACTACTGGTATGATCCCATGAAACTGTACACAAATGTCTATATTAAATAAATCTTTTCTTCCAGCCAGCTTTCCAGGAATTTAATAACTGTATCAGGCAAAAATGCTGATGCTTATGAATCATGCACATTCTATAATGAGCTTTATTTGCATAGAAAGGAGGCATGTTTGTCAAGAAACGTATGACAATGACTTCATTTAAATATGAATGATGCAATGCTGGCAGCAGATTATAGATGAACTCTGATGAAGCGTTTGAAGGACAGCAGTGTGTAAAGTCCATTTAGAGCATATGAAAAGAACCAGATCAGTTTTAAACCAAGTGGGAATACAGTTAATTGGATTTGCAAAAGCCTCATTGGTTAAAGGATGTTTATATCCGAATGCACTGTGGCAAAAGTTACAATTTTCTCACTCTAGAGGAGACAAATTTAAGATTACTAGGGTGTTTTTTGCAGCAGAAAAATAAGAGAAGCAGGAGAATTGTGTAAAAAGTCTCAATTTGCATTTAACATTATTGCTCTTCTTTTGATATCATTTGTGATTTTTATTCCCAATGGATGTGTGACTGGAGAATTCTGAGCTGAACACAATCATCTTTAATTGGTGTATCTCATTTACCATCGACTGAATTTTCTATTAGTCCTATTATCACTCATGATGTTTAGTGAGAACTGGCCAAATGAGGACAAAACCTCACCAAACACAATATGTAATGAGATTGTGACATGTTTCTGTGAAATATTGTGGCTTTTATGGTGGCAACTCTACTAAATCAAACAGCAATAACAATAGCAACCAGTCTGCAAGAGGCGGCTAAAGGGAGTAAAATGCATCCCATGAATGTGTCAATGAAGTAAACATGCATGTCTTTTGTTGTTTTGTCTGACAAAGATAAAATGCTTTGGTAGAAACTGCATGCGACACATGATCCATAATGGAGAAGCTCCACGTAATGGGATCCTCAATCGAAGCACAAATACTGAGAGGGTCCAATTTACTCCAACCTTAAGGCCAGAAACACACTCTATGCAAGCAGAACGAAAGCGATTAGTTTCCTTCGAATGTTTGTGCTATTAAACTGGAGGTGTTATTAGTCAGGTAGCCAGCTATAAAAAGTCAACGACTGTAACTTCAAATGATTTGCTGAGCAAGAATACATGCAGCGATTTCCGTCTGTATCTCAGAGAGCCGCTTTGATTTTGTGTCTCAGTAGAATGCTATCGTCGTGTGCTGTGATCAATGTGTTGGTTTGATTCATGTGGAAGCATCTCTAGACGGCCGTACTGAGTAAGTTAGTGTCCTCATCTGGCACAGTAAAGAAGGAGAGGATCATCTAGACGTTAGCGACCAGAGCAACCTCGGGTAACCTCGGGATTAGAGAACTACCTGATGCTTGAAATGCGACTAAAACACATATAACAGAGATATGATGTGACAAAATGAACATATAATTATATATATATATAATTATATAAGAGGCATTACAAGTGTTGTGTTTTGGGATGTACCAATGCACATAAGAGTCTCCATAGACTCCCACCATCTGAGTCATTGAGGACATCGTGGTTAAATTTCATATTCAAAAAAAATGTCCCAAAGAAAATTGCTAGTTTGCACCAATAATTTTATGCTGGACTGCTTCACAAACGACGGTCTTTTCAAGGGTGGATTTTTAAAAAGGTTGATTCTGAAAGATGGGTCAATACCAACGCTTTGTGTGCAAACTTCAGATCCAGACAAAGTAAGTATCACACGTTATATCTTGTGAGTCCTTCCAAATTGCATCTCTGAAAGAGCTTGTTAGCACTCTGTATGGTTAATGTTGCTAAAGCTACCATTGCCTTTTTTCACTGATGCTGCCCTCACATGCTATCAGAATTATCGTAAATACGAGTTTCCTAGTTAAAAATTGCACATGAACGCCCTTTGAAGTCTCCCACTTGAATGTGACGAGCTCGTAATAACGACTTCAGAAGTGGGAATCATGAAATTTCTGATAGCATGTCAAGGCATCAGGAGACCAGAGCTATCATTATTTTTATCCTGCCATGCACAGTCTACGTAATTCATAAATACAGTCAGATGACAGATGACTGAACATTATAAGGCTGAACACCGCTACTGACAGTTTCTGACATATTCAGTGCGTGAGATTGTCCTGTTTTGTTGTTGCTGGTATGCTGGAGGATGAGCTCTTGAAGCTCCGCCCTCTTATTGAAAGGGGAGAAGCAACTCATTTGCATTTAAAGGGACACACACAAAAACAGCTCACCTCCAAAAAGTACCAATTTTAACATGCTATATAAAAATTTTCTATGGGGTATTTTGAGCAAAAACTTCACATACACACTCTGGGGACATCAGATACTTATTTTACATCTTGTAAAAAGGGGCATTATAGCTCCCATTTAAAGCAAAAATGTAACAAAAACAAGTCTCTGGTTTCAAAATAAGCAATTTGTTAAAACAGTTCATATACTGTAAAAAAGCCAAATAAAATCAATGAAGCTAACTGCTATTAAATAAAGTATAAACTTTCAAATGCTCAAAAATATAGATGAACCTCATCTATATGATACATATGATCATTCATTGTTAATGACAGATGTCACTCACCATGACGATGCCCCCTGATTGTTCCGCAGTGCACATGCTCATAATGGGAGCCATTCCGATAGTAGTTCCTTGGAAGTAAACCCCACTGAGGAGGGAAAACAGTAAGTCATGTGACACAGATGTTCATCTACAGTGTCATACATCAGCCTGGGTACATTTTCAATAGAAATTAAGTGTTTTAAATACAAATATGTGGATAAAACCTCAATGTATGTTCAATGTATCAAAATAAGAAACCATTCAAAATGGGAATTTCCTGGAAGCAAAAGTGCATTGGTTCTAGTGGTAAACCGCATGGTGTGTTTTCCACCTGCCGACCCTTAGCAGTCACCTGATCAGCTGAGCGTTATCATGGGGTCTCTGCGGGAGCAGCTTGAGTTTTCTCCAGTCCAGGAACTCGTGGAGCGATGTGAACGGATCCTGTGTGATGGAGCATTTGTCTCCATCACTCCACACCTCCAGCCCCACCAGAGCCACTCGGATATTCAGCGATCTGTAAAACTGAAACATGGCCGCGCTAACATTAGCTAGTCATGTCAAAGCAGAACAGCAAAGATGTTTCAAGGGACGAAAACCCAACAAAATCTGTCTTAAGATTGCACAAATATGAACATTTTTATAATTTTCTTGCCGCTTTATTTCATCACATCTGGTATATATATGTAAGATATAGTGTTAGAAATTGTCTTGAATGCAAATCAGAATGAGTACATTTAAATTTAAAGTTAATATAAGCATTTTTCTACAAAAATGATCCTACACTTGTACATGTGTGTACATATTTTTTTGTTAATATAATGCAAAGAATATCAAAACAAGTACCATTTATTTTACATAAATATAGCAATACACTTTTAAAGCAAAACTTTTCACAAAAATAAGTTTCTTTGGTTTGTGTGTGTGTGTTAGAAAATGATCTCTTATGTGGTGGTATTAATTATTAATTTATTAATAAATTAATTATTGAATTGCAAGTTTACCTTGTCCACATAGTTGGCTATTTCAGCAAGCCTCTGTTTTACTTTCTCCACATCTTTCCCCTGTTTCTGATACTGAAATGCAAAGGAAAACAAGAAAGTCTTTAAACCGCAGCCAAATGTGTCATTCATTGGCCGACTGCGGTAAACGTCACATGAGGTAATCCATTTTCCACGGGCAGCAGCACACATATGTTGAGCCAAACATGACCAGAAGTGCTTGATGTCCAGAATGTCAGTTGGTGGGTTTACAAAATAAAAGCACAGATTGGAAATGTGTCACCCATGATTGCTGCCTTTGGGTGTTGTAAGTTGAGTGAAAATAATCACAGGATGGAAGCTTTGATTGCTGTCAAATCCGCAATGCACCATTTCCCATTTCTAACTCTTTCTTTAACATCTTCCTGGTTTCAACAGGTACATCTGGAGAAAATAAAGATCATTCAACAAACAGAATGATCAGGTTTTGTTCTTTTCCTTAAAATATCACAGGATAGGATATTTGAAAGGCCCCTCAAAGGCAGAAAGAAGTTATTTTGGCAAAGCACATTAAAGGGGTCATGAACTGCATTGTTTTATGATGTTTCCTGGGGTGCACTTATAATGTTAGAATGCTTTTTACATCAAAAATTTATAAATGAAAGGCATTTTTCCTACCCTGATTTTAGCCCTCTGGTTTGAACGCTCAGTTTTAAGGGGCGTGTCTGCTGTGAGACTTCAGTGTAAATGCCCACTGCTGTGATTGGCTAACGTCTTTCCATTTGAAATAGCTAATTATTACTCTCTCTTTTAGCGCGTTTTTACAGCTCTCATGGTTAACAAATCGTGAAAAGTGTTGCATTACATTTAGATCTATGGTATTATATTAAGATCGTGGCATGAAAGGTTGCAGTGATGATCATTGTAGCCGATCACACACATGCTGAGCGCATGAAAGCAGCGATCTCGTCATTGCAACTCAGTTTCTGTGCACTAACGAATGCTTTCATCTTCACTAACAGTGCAAACGTGATATAGTTAAGAGATTCGTTGAATAAAATGGGAGGCACTGATAAACGCGTCACTGATAAACTCTCGCAGTTTGATTGACAGCTCCAACGATTGCAAAGGGAGCTTTCTTTGATCGCTTTCTTTATAGATTTTAATCCCTGTTAAATAACTAGATTATTTTCATCCTACTAAGAGAAACAACGCAAGTTGACGTTTAGTCACTGGTTTGATTTACTGACACACAGTCAAAGAACATCTGACTACATGAATCATTACATATCAGAAATCACTGTTCACAGATCAGGCATTAGAATTAACACAGTTACAAATTACTTACTTATGTTGCATTACTGTCGAGCCCAGGCACTGCACAATATTTTGTAATCCTCAACGGCATGTTTATTGCTTGGTAGCTCGATCTGGTTTAACACACATAGGCCTATGTTACTTAGGCTACCTATTCTTTTGCATGTCATGCCTTCCTTTGACGTCGAAGATCCCCACTTTGAAAAACCTGTCGTTTGCTGGGCCTAGTGTCAATAAAAGCTTTTATTGGACTAACAAGGAAGTTTTCAGTTCTGAAACTTACAGGATATTCTTATAGTATGATGACCTCTTACACTCACCTAAAGGATTATTAGGAACACCTGTTCAATTTCTCATTAATGCAATTATCTAATCAACCAATCACATGGCAGTTGCTTCAATGCATTTAGGGGTGTGGTCCTGGTCAAGACAATCTCCTGAACTCCAAACTGAATATCAGAATGGGAAAGAAAGGTGATTTAGGCAATTTTGAGCGTGGCATGGTTGTTGGTGCCAGACGGGCCGGTCTGAGTATTTCACAATCTGCTCAGTTACTGGGATTTTCACACACAACCATTTCTAGAGTTTACAAAGAATGGTGTGAAAAGGGAAAAACATCCAGTATGCGGCAGTCCTGTGGGCGAAAATGCCTTGTTGATGCTAGAGGTCAGAGGAGAATGGGCCGACTGATTCAAGCTGATAGAAGAGCAACTTTGACTGAAATAACCACTCGTTACAACCGAGGTATGCAGCAAAGCATTTGTGAAGCCACAACACGCACAACCTTGAGGCGGATGGGCTACAACAGCAGAAGACCCCACCGGGTACCACTCATCTCCACTACAAATAGGAAAAAGAGGCTACAATTTGCACGAGCTCACCAAAATTGGACAGTTGAAGACTGGAAAAATGTTGCCTGGTCTGATGAGTCTCGATTTCTGTTGAGACATTCAGATGGTAGAGTCAGAATTTGGCGTAAACAGAATGAGAACATGGATCCATCATGTCTTGTTACCACTGTGCAGGCTGGTGGTGGTGGTGTAATGGTGTGGGGGATGTTTTCTCGGCACACTTTAGGCCCCTTAGTGCCAATTGGGCATCGTTTAAATGCCACGGCCTACCTGAGCATTGTTTCTGACCATGTCCATCCCTTTATGACCACCATGTACCCATCCTCTGATGGCTACTTCCAGCAGGATAATGCACCATGTCACAAAGCTCGAATCATTTCAAATTGGTTTCTTGAACATGACAATGAGTTCACTGTACTAAAATGGCCCCCACAGTCACCAGATCTCAACCCAATAGAGCATCTTTGGGATGTGGTGGAACGGGAGCTTCGTGCCCTGGATGTGCATCCCACAAATCTCCATCAACTGCAAGATGCTATCCTATCAATATGGGCCAACATTTCTAAAGAATGCTTTCAGCACCTTGTTAAATCAATGCCACGTAGAATTAAGGCAGTTCTGAAGGCGAAAGGGGGTCAAACACAGTATTAGTGTGGTGTTCCTAATAATCCTTTAGGTGAGTGTATATGTCAAAAGCAAAAATTTTATTTCTCAGTTCATGACCCCTTTTTAACAGGCAAACTGAAAAGAGGTAAAGTGATCACAGCTGGGCATTCTCACTTCCTGTGCAAACAAACAATCTAATCTGCTTTAACCTTTGACCTCCCTGACTCCCTAAACTCGAAATGGTCATGACCTTGCATTTACATTGAGCTCAGGATGTATGGAGATACAATGATGTAGTTCAGCTGGTTATGCTTCAGGACAGTGTCCTTAACACTAAAAATATAACTATTAAAAACATTTATGTTAATAGAAATAAAGCTAACATAAAATAAAAGAAACATTAGATGATTAGATGAAAAACTTAAACTAAATGAAAATAAGCAGACATGTTGCATTTCCAACTTACTGAAATATGTTTAAGTATTAAAATTACTAACTGAAATAAAAATAAACTTGTAATTAAAATAAATTAAAACTATTTGGAATTATTTGTATACTACAAAAATCACACACAAAATTAATTATATTTATATATAATATAGTTATAATTAATATTGTAATATATATATATATATATATATATATATAGATATTATATTATATATAATATTTTGTATATTTAAATAAATTAATGATACAAAAATATAAAAAAGCTAATTTAAAATATGAATAAAACCTATAATAGTAATAAATGATACTAAAATAACATTTAAATTGGACATCAAGTGGTGTCCCAAACACAATACCACAAATGATTATAGTGCAATGTTATTTAAATTAGCATATTCTTTGAGATTTATGAATATTACCATCAATTCCATTTTGAGTGTTTGGTTTCTAAATGCTTCTTGTAAATTGCTGGTTTCGTGCTCTTGGCAGCCAATAATTCAGCATATAAAACGCCACGTTGATCTTTGTTGCACGTGAATCAGTATTTCATGTAGTCTGGATCACATTTTCTTTTAAACACATTTAGTTTTCTTCTGTTTTTTGAGGACGAGGGCATGTCACAACCTGTTGACATCTGCATAATTCAACTAGCTTCTACTAGTTGACTAATGAATTTGTGCCAAATTGCTTGTTAATAATAAATGGACTATAATATGGTTAGCCATCATTTGCACTGAGCATCATTGATGTCTGTGACCCACTTAGAACAGAAACGCATTTTATTTTTGGGTCACGACCAACTGGTTTAGAAGCGCTGGTTTAGATGATTGAAGGTCGCAGATGCGTGTGAGGTCAAAAGCATCTCTTCATTACCTCGCGGTTGTCTGCGACGATGATCAACTCCACATGCTTGGTGCTGCTCTGGGCGTCTCTTTTATGCTGCAGGGAAAGAAAGACAGAACATGATTAAACTTCACCCTCTTCCTCTGAAGGACACAGTTAATAGAGGTTTCACTCAAGAACCTTTTATAAAATCTCCCAAGGCCCATTTTGCTAAGAGTCGACATGGCCGTTAAGGCCCAGAGGTGACGTCTTCACCTCTCTTCCAAATGTGCCCTCTATTAACAAATCAGTGTGTGATTGAACATCCTCTTCTGGGTTCAGCATTGCCCTCAAACGACATCTGATGTGCGTTCCAGGAGACCGTTCATTTTAACAGCCTTCGGATTGCCTGGCAATCTCATTTACTTGTGTGAAAGATCCACTTGTCTTTTATAGATATTATAAGCGTCTCTTTTCAAACGCAGAATCTTTCAAGCAGTTCTCACCCACTCATTCATCATTATCCCTATATTTTCCACTTTTTAGAATAACATTAAAGTCACTAACACTATGAAATAACACAAATGTAAGTGTATGGGAACAATACAGTGGAAGTAAATAATATACAAATTAAAAAACTATTAAATTAAATTAAATTTATTAAACAAAAATAATTAATATTTTAAATAATTTAAATAAAATATTTTTAATTTAATTTAATTTAATTTAAAGGGGTGGTTGATTATGATTTTACTTTTTTAACTTTAGTTAGTGTGTAATGTTGCTGTTTGAGCACAAACAACATCTGCAAAGTTACAACGCTCAAAGTTCAAAGCAAAGGGAGATATTTTTTTTTTAAAGAAATCGCTTTTTAAGGACTACAACAAACCGCTGGTAGGGACTACAACAAGCTTATTTACAGGCCCTAAAATTTTAGGGTATTTACATAAACCCCGTCCCCGGGAACACGCAACAAAGGCCATGTTGAGAAGAGGAAGAGTTGTTGTAGTCGAGCACATTTGGGATTAAACTAAACTATACCTGTTCTATCTTCATGCAGCAGATATTCTCTGGCTCTGTACATCTTACAACAGTTCCCACACAAGCGATTTATAAATTATCATGACAGAATATTCTAATTAATGAAGATAGTTAACGCCACATCAGCTACATAAATTCATCCACTAACCATTCAGAAACGTCCTGTCTCATTCTACAAGTTGTCACTTCTTCTTGAGTCTCTCCATCATTGTCCGACTCCGGTTTGAACACAAAAGGCTGAACAGTTTTCAGTGCGTGTCTGCGTGAGGTAATCAGAGCTGCTAACATGAGCTCTTGAAGCTCCGCCCTCTTCTTGAAAGGGGGCCGGGAGCAGCAGCTCATTTGCATTTAAAGGGACACACACAAAAACAATGTGTTTTTGCTAATCCTCAAAAAGTGACAATTTTAGCATACTACAAATAGTTATCTGTGGGGTATTTTAAGCTAAAACTTCACATACACACTCTGGGGACATCAGAGACTTATTTTACATCTTGTAAAAAAGAGCATTATAGGACCCCTTTAATTTAATTTAATAAAATTGTGATTAAAAAAAATAAAAATATAAATTAAATATGAACTGTGTTATACAATATAAATAGTCATCAAGTGTGTTTCTTAAAAGTTTGAGTGCTACATCTGAGGGGGAATGTCTGAAGTAATTCTCAGCTTTTATGCTTATATAACTCTTTAATTGGTCATTCTTTGGTTTTCAACAATTGCTTTCTCATAATACATGTATGCGACAACGGCTTGCTTTACAAAGATCTATTAAATATTACAAGCCCCAATTAATTCTGCATATAAATTATACATATATACTAGTGGCTGTATAATTTTCATCTAGTAAATTCTTCATAGCTCAAATATAACCGCCAACTGTTATTCCACCGTTGGAGTATAAAAAGAAGGGTGTTATGATTAATGAAATCTAGTAAATCCCAAGCTGTGAAGTGAACATCTGCTCTAGAATGAGAATGTTCAGGCAAATTGGTCAAGCCGGTCAACCAGCTAAACTAGCTAAACAACCTTAGACCAGCAAACTGCCTGGTTTAGGCTGCAGGGATACAATATTACGATTAATGAATGTGTTAAGATTGTCCCAGCCATATCAGCGAGTTGAAAAGCTAAACCAACTAAACATTAGCTGGACTGGAGATCATAAAAACCTGCTTAAACCAGCTTAGACCAGCAAACCACCCTTGTTGAAGCTATTTTTTTCCAATGAGCAGATATCAGAGATGTCATGTGTATTTAGGCTGTTTAAACACATGCAACAGGATCCGTTCAGTGCCAGATGCCTGTAGGGGGGAAAATAGTTTGACAGATTCTAGTCTTTTTTTTAAATAAATATTTACAGTATATATTAAGAAAGTATCCAGCCAGGACAGACTATCATGAAGGTGACCTTTGTCTTCAGCATGCATTCAGCATCACTCCTCTCACGCTCAATGGAAACTGTCTCTTATTGTTTCCAGTGACTGGTTTTCCTTTAATGGAAATAAAAGGCTGGACTCATCTGTGTGTGTGAGGCTTCATGTTGAGAAGAATTAGGGTCGTAACGCCTAACAGGCTGTTTCACCTGTGCTGCGGATTTGAAGAGAAAAGCTGATAAGCGTCTAATTGAATGAAAACACTTGACTTCCACACAGAGACGATATCGCTGCGCCATGACATTTGATGAAACACAGGAGTTTAATTCAATGAGCAGCAACATCAGGTTAAATCCTTTTCAAGAGAGAATAAAGCCTGTGTCTGAGTCGTACATCTCAAAAATGACTCTTCAGTGTGTAAAAATTTGAGTTTGTATTGAGATTCTGACAGAGAGAATGTCAGCCTTTACTCAATGACAACATTCAGACACAATGATCATTTCTGCCATATGAAAACACTTCAGTGGCCACGGCGAGAGCCTGGATATGTCCTTAAAGTGACCAAACAAAGAGTCATCTGTGACCTTGTGCACCGCTAGCTTGAACAGGTTTCTTCTGTCTTTCATTGGTCAGGCAAACAGATAGTCCTGCCCCAAACTTACATCACTGGCTGAGTCCATGTTACTGTGTTGCGATGGTTGAGAAACCAAGTTTAAAAGCAACCCATTTTATTTCCATAATGTGAGATATTTCAAATAAAATAAATAAAATACGATAAAACAATTTATAATTAAATCAAAATCAATATAAATGTTTAAAATTTTAATTTTAATTTTTTTTTTTTACATTTTTAAATAAAATAAAATAAAATAAAATAAAATAAAATAAAATAAAATAAAATAAAATAAAATAAAATAAAATAAAATAAAATAAAATATGGCCTGGAGAAACACCTAATTATCATAACTCTTTAATTGGTCATTCTTTGGCCTGTCATTTACAAGCAATCCATAATGTGACATATTTCAAATAAAATACAATAAAATGGTTTTATAAGTCAAATAAAATGTAAAATATACATAAATTTAAAAAAAATGGTTTGGATAGTGCAAGAGAAGTCATTAAGTGTATAGTAAACTTTTATAATTATATAAACTTATATAAAATCTTATAATTAAACTATATATTTATTTCTGTAATGTGACGTATTTCAAAGTGAATCAGGAAATAAGAAATTATCGTGAATGTGAGTTAGCTAAAGTTCCTTAATTGTGGTTTAATTATTATTTTATGACTTTAAAGAGATCAGTAATGTTGAGACATGAAGTATTTGCTTTGTCCCAAAGGTAAAGTGACTTCCAGTTACCAAGGTGTTGATTGGTACGCAACGCAGTTGCTAAGGTGTTTTGATTTGATATGCAGTTATGATGTTTTTACTAGCTTAAGTCAAAAGAAGCCCCACCTTCTACATGTTTATAATATTCAGGTGTCAAAAATGTTCTCTCTTTTAATCATGATGGATAAAAAGCACAACAACCCTACATTGTTTACAGCTAAATATTCAGTATTATTCAGAAATATAGAGAAGGTAAACACATTGCATATGATTCTACATGTAAAGAACGACTATTAGATGCTGAAAGCTGTAATCTTTGAAGGTTTGTGGTTTGTTTAACTCACCCTGCTGCTGTGAGAGCTGAAGATGGCTCCTGTAGTGTTTGGGTATGAAATATTGTGACCGTGACCACAGGTTCCCTGGTTGAGTTTAAGATGTTCTCCTCTGTAAAGACGATGTATATTTCCCTCCTGCATGGGCTCCAGTACATATACTTTATGTTCAAGTGAAATCAGTCCCCTGTAGAATGAGACATCTGAATTAACATCTGAATTTGTTCATATTACGATTATACATGCATCATGTAAACATAACTTACAGCATGGAATATGAGCAACTTGACATATAATTTTAATGTCACATATAATGTCTTATATTTTCATAATTTGGTTTGAAAGTCAATTTTATCTACAAACAATTCATATTTGTTAGCAATTTCAAGTAAAATGTGTAATTCGGTCTCACCATGAACAGTGAAATATGTGTAAAAATAAAGATAAATGATATTTAAATAAATTGAATTTATCTAGTTGGGGTCTGTTTTATTCTCTGGACTATGTATCCCTAAATGTGCCTATGTGACTATGTGCCCCAAAAAATGTTTTGTCACAAATTATAAAATCTCACAAAATCCATTTCTAAATCAGCATTTCTTGGAAATGAAGTAAATACAATATTTTCAAGCTTTTAAGTTAAAAGCAATTTTACCTCCTGCTATGAATGCAATTTGTGACATTCATGTGGAACTACTTCTATCAAATTCTATTATAATTACTGTGCTTTTCATGACCTCTTGTTAATTCAGCAGAGACCATGTGGAATATTTGCATTTATTTGAATAGCACTTTCCCCCAGTCTTACCAAAAATGAGCAGAGATGCACTAATATTTTATGATTATTCAGAACTACATACAGAAAAGAAGCGAGACAGAAGAAGCTTTTACAATAATAACACAAAATGGTGAATAAATGTGAGAAAACTCTTCTATAAGAGAGGAAGTGGTTTCTTGGTTTCCCATAAAATAAGACAGCGTGACGTTTTGGAAAGCGGCTTAGTTCAGCATCCAAGCCACCGTTGGTCAGCAGACGGTCCACTTTGTATGATATTTGGCTAAATAAATCTTCCCCCGAGCTCTAATATTACCGCCTTGTGGTTTTTGGATCCGCGTCCGCAAACCTTTCTCACACTTTCAAGTCGTACTCTGAATTTAAGTGACATTCTCCTCTGTTGGGAAATGGCCAGTGCTTTGGGCTTTTCCAGAAGTTTCAAAACTACATTCTCCATTGCATGAGATCCCCGTGGAAACCCCACTCGGCCAGACACGGCCAAAAAAATCAGCAGCGATTTGTTTTGGCCCGAGTGCCGAGCGGCTTTGTTTCTAGCGGAGGAGACCTGCACATGTGTCTGTCTGCCAGGCGAAGAGAGACAGGTTACTGCGGCACAAAGAGCGAATCAAGGTGAAATAAAGAGCTGAACAATAAGCGGTGTGACTCTGGGGACGGAGACATGTTTGACGCTTTATCACCCTCATAAATCCTGCATGTCCAGGCTGCTCTCATTCTCCCTAGTTTGAAGTGTGAAAATCAGCTTTATGCATCTCTTGTGGCACATGATCAGTTCATTTAAAGTTATTACGATGATGCCCTGACAGAAACTATTATAGGACAACTTTCCTTACCACTTTCCTCCTTTATAGCTGAATCGGATTTGTTTCATAATTGATGAACTCTGCAACATTAGCTGTTTCAATCCAAAGTTGTGAATTTAACTTATGCGCAAAAAATTGGAATATCGCATAAAGCATTTGCGAATAAAGCACCGTTTCCATCCAGTCAGTCGAAGAGAACAAACAGTCACTTCCTGATAAACTGGTGATATATATCAGTAAGAAAAAGGGAAGTGGATGCTGTGGGAGAAGCCACTGTGTAATAATGTTTGTATACATTACTCTTCAGAGTGCACAGACTAAACACGGTCATGTTAACTTGCTTTCTGGTGGATGCCTGTTGTTTGGGAACAGTTCTGGGAGGGAATTATACCAAACCATTTTGACGACAGAATCTGCTCAGGCATTTCAGAAAGACCAAAACAGCATTTCAGATGCTGTGCAATGAGATCGGTCTGCTGGTTAGTCCAGTTATGCCGTCCCATTGCAGTTACATGTCTTTTTTGATGCGCTTCAAGGAATTTATTAAATGTGTAATAATTCGGTAAATGTGTTTCCATCGTAATTTATGCGCATGTTTTCTTATCTAACTCAGTTAAGCGGATACGTTTTTTATGCACATTATTGAAATGTACACGCTTCTTGGCGTTTCCAATATGGCAATATCCCAAAATGCACATAAAAATAGGTGGATGGAAAGATAGCTATTTACACAGTTATTGAACGGAATTGAATCAACACTGAAATGACTTGAATGGCTGAATAACAACACTATTGTTTTTTGTAGAACTGAACTGAACTTATTTCAGAATTGCTGAACTTTACACAGTTATTGAACTGAATTGAGCTGAATAATGACTATTGTCTCTGTAGAGCAGTGGTCTTCGCTATTTCTTTCATGAGAGCCACACTGATAGGACAAAATCAATAGGAGAGCCACTTTTACCGCAAAGTATCACAAGTTACATCCAGTCATAAATAGCATGTCTGCTTATCAATCTGTCATCCCTGAGCATACAATATGCAATGCAATAAATACAAAAGGTAGCTAGATAGTGGGTATGCATAATATATTTTTAATGTAAACTTTATTTTAGTGCTGTTAATCGATTAAACAAATGAACATTCTCTGTGATTAATTGATTAATCGCAATTAAAAACACGTTTTTATATGTTTCTAATATATTTTATAATGTAATAATTTCACAGTAAATTGCCAAATTAATGTACAAAAAACAAAGACAGTGTATTTTAAATATTTGTTCAATGTCATCTTTTCATGAATGAAGGCCAGTATCACTGATACTAATACTCATACTGATGTCTCTATGAAATAGATTTTCCCCCCAATTTTAAACATTAATTATAGCCATTTTAACATTTATTAGGCTTCAAACTTCAACTTAAAACAATCCTCACATAAACCCATGTCATATTTACCTGTGCCCTTAATAGGCTACAGAAATTGAATAAAGTTATCAAACAGTCTTCACTGCATACATTATGAATTAAATAAAGATTAATCCTTATTAAAGCTACAGAAGTTCATTAGTCAAGAGCAGTGAGTGATTAACATTTTGGCATTTTGGTGTGTTATAGTTTGTTCAAGCGCGAAAGAGAACTGGATTCTGCCGCGCTGTCTGTGCTCATGATGCTGCCGCGTAACCCACACCACTAATCCTAGTTGGCAATGCATATCATCATATGCACGTAAAAAGTCATTTTGGTGTATAAATCGCACGATAAATACAATTCGTGTTACAGATACACATTTCATAAGAAACGTGTTGATCTATAAGAGCACATTTGGCATTAAGAGCTGGGAAGACAGCCAAAACTGGCAACTCCGCAGTGAGTCATGGACGTAAGGGCAGAGCAAGTTTAAGTTTCTTTTCTAGTCTATATTTCAATCTTGTAACACCGCTGTTTTGGGTATTTTTTTTATATAAATGATTTGTAATAGAGCAGACACTTTGAGTTTTTAATGGGTTATGTTATAGCCCTGCTTGTTTTTATGAAATATATGTATTGACTGCATAATCAAATTACTGTATTATTTACTGCCATGCAAGCCGCAAATTAAGCTGGTCTTAATGAGTAACACTGCTGTAGAGCTGCTTTTTTAGCAGAAATTGAATTTGTCTCATATTTTACAAAGTTTGATGTAGCATCTAGGCTAATATTAGTCTCTGTTTATCCTGAGGTTTACAGTATTCTGCTGGATCCAGGCCGTATCCAGATCAGGCCCTGAAGTGTCAGCAGAGATCGTGTCAACTAGACTCTCCCCTGTGAAGGCCTCCTTCACTTCACTTTCCCTCTGTACAGATGAAAACGTTATCGAAGTTTTCGGAAACGACTAAAAACGCTGTATTATGCATGCCAGACAAGTAATTTGGCAGATGTTTTGTAAAGAAAAACTACACGCCTGCACACATACGTACTCAAACACACTTGCCTCTAGACTAAACACGTAATGCTTACATGCATGCCGTCGCCGTTCTCGCAGATTCACGTTTTTTGAAGTTTACACGAAGATGATCATATCGTTTCAAAACTATTTCAAAACCTGTTTCAAGGTTTGCGTTCTCTAGCCACCAAAGACTGTTGCCATGCAAATGAACGGCCAGAACGCATTAAAAGTTTTCTATTTTAGTTAAAAATGGTTGATTTTTTACAAATCAAGCTGACGTACAGCCAAAACATCTCTCTTCCACTGTAAAGCTGCTTTGAAACAATCTATTTTGTAAAAAATGCTATATAAATAAAGGTGACATCATTTATCGTTATTTTCCTGTTGATCACTGTTGTCATAAACTGCTCTGACACAAGCCGGTTAAGGATCCAAATGCAGTCAATTATTAGAGAAATCCAGAATCGTGGTCCAAAATACAGGCCAGGTCAAAACCACAGGGCCAGGGCTCCAGACAAAAAAATCAATTAAGAAGCCATTGGCTCCTATAAGGGAAAAAAAAAGTGCCACAAAAAATAAATGGGTTTTAATTTTGTCATGTGTTGTCACGTCTGCCCTCCTTTTACAGCATCAGCTTTTTCATCCATCTTGTGGATGCCCTGGGAACTAAGATTCACTTAAAGTAGGAACTGAATTGCTTTTCCAACTTGAGAACTACATAGTCACAAAGAATCGTTCTTTACACAGAATCTGAACCAGTGTCACAGTGTACTGTGTATAATTATTATGTATATATAAATACACACACATGCATGTATATATTTAAGAAACATTTGCATGTATATACTGTATATATAACTTATCTTATATATAAATATAACATTTTTCTTAAATATATAAATGTGTGTATGTGTATTTATATGTACATAATAATTATACACTGTACACACACATATATTATGTAAACACAAACATATATTTCCCCAGCACTAGTAAAAACATAAGGATTAGTGCATATAGTGCATGATATAGTGATGTGCACCGCATATATTTAGCAAAATGCGTTTTTCTATAGCCATTTTTCCAGCTGACTAACGAGTTTATGAGCACTGAATGTCTTTTCTAAGGTATATTTGACGTTACATGATATGATATACAAGCTCTTTCCAAGGTCGAAATGCTGAATGAGCGATCTGTCAGGCCACATTAAAGAGCGGCAAAACGACTTTTATTGCTTGTATTTCATGATCAAATTAACAAACACATTAAAAGTGACATATTAAAGGTGACAATTAAGTACAAATCTTACTGCGATTATAGATGGCTGCACTACGAATAATGTGATGTTCAGGCAGTAACAGAAAACAGCGAAGATATTGAGGATACGAATCCATATCAGTATTAATTAAAAACAAAAATTGTTTTATTATGGGCTACTCATCACAGAACATGCAGGTAAAAAAGGCACGCAATTTCTTAATCTGACACAATCTCAGCAAAAATATCACTCGCAAATTAATATTTGCGACCGTTTTAGTCGCAGTCTGGAGCCCTGAGGGCAAACAATCCAAACAATAACAGGGCAGAAAGCACAGGCAAACAGGGAAATCCAGGAAACCAGGCAGAAAGTCAGAACCATTACACAGGAAACCAGAGAGCAGATATGCAATGACACTTACAAGACTTTGCAATGAATGAGTGAAAACACAGGGCTTATTTAGGCAGTTAACAAAGGTAATGAGACACAGCTGAAATTAATCAGGAATAATGAGTCTGGGCAATGGGTTATGGGAAATGTTGTCCATGATGAGATAACAGGAAGGAGTGCTTTCTGGTGGCTATCATAGGCACGCCGGCTGGCAGGTGTGACAACTGTAAAGCTTCTTTGAAACAATCTGTATTGTACAAAGAGCTATAGAAATAAAGGTGACTTGACACTAACTGAACTAAATTGAATCAGCATTGAACTAAATTGACAATGACCCCATTGTCTTTTATTTGTTTCATAATTGAAGAACTTTGAAACATTAATACTGTTATATTATTGTGTATTACTGTGTATTGTGTAAAGCACTATAGAAATAAATGTGACATGACTAACAATGTTCCCGTGCAACATCACACTCAGTTTTCACTTTATGAATGTCTCTTCTCGGGTAATGAAGGGAAACCGAAGCGTCCACTAGAGTGCTTTTTCATAATTAAAACAGGAACCGTGAAGTGTCTCCGGAGGATGGCGAACTTCACACACCATTATTAAAATGCCCTTTCTTCAGGCTGTTCTTGATAGGACTTCAGTCCCTAAGCTCAGTGCATCATGGGGAGGTTGTGAGGTGAAGTTAATGTACAAATTGTCCCATATAGGGAGGGTGTGATCACTAACTCACCTGAGTCCTGTGCAGGTGCTGAGGCTGACCTCTGACCCCAGGTGTCCCTCCACCTCGCCATGATAATAGCAGTGAATCTGGAACACAAAAGACAGGAAGACACATCAGCACATCAGTCAACACTCTTTCTTCTTACCATTTTAATAAGTAATTTAAAGGAACACGGCGACTTTTTGGGACTTTAGCTTATTCACCGTATCCCCCAGAGTTAGATAAGTCCATACATACCATTTTTATCTCTGTGCGTGCCATAACTCTGTCTGACGCACCCACCGCTAGCCTAGCTTAGCACAAAGACTGGAGGTAAACGGCTCCAGCTAGCCTACTGCTCAATAAGTGACAAAATAACGGCAACATTTTCCTATATATGTTGTGATGTGTATAGTTACATCGTGTACTAAGACCGACGGAAAATGAAAAGTTGGAATTTTCTAGACTGATATGGCTAGGAACTATACTCTCATTCCTGCGTAATAATCCAGGAACTTTGCTGCCATACCATGGGTGCAGCGGCGCAATGATATTACGCAGCGCCTGAAAATAGGCTAAGAAAATTCCAACTTTTAATTTTCCGTCGGTCTTAGTACACGATGTAACTATACACATCACAACATGTAAACAGGAAAATGTTGGCGTTATTTTGTCATTTATTGAGCAGTAGGCTAGCTGGAGCCGTTTATCTCCAGTCTTTGTGCTAAGCTAGGCTAGCAGTGGGTGCGTCAGACAGAGTTATGGCATGCACAGAGATAAAAATGGTATGTATGGATTTATCTAACTCTGGGGGATACGGTGAATAAGCTAAAGCCCCAAAAAGTCGGCGTGTTCCTTTAATACAGAATTTATTAATATAATTACTGCTGGCCAACACAGTAGTTTAAAAAGGAATGTTTTATAATAAAACAAATCTGAAACTAAACTGATGAAACTAAAACCATTCCTTTTTAAACTACTGGCTATTTAATGGCATTGCAACAAAATGAATAAAACTTTTATTCATTTTGTTGCAATGCCATTAAATAGCCAATTATTAAATAATAGTCAGAAAAACAGTTTATTGAACATTTGGACAAAATTTGAAAAAAAGAGTTTGCATATGTGTTTTATGTTAAGTATCATATTTGATACATTAGTCATATGGCTTATATTATATGATATATTGATATTATGGCAGAAAGGAGTAGAAAACACCAAATTTTTATTTAGAGGCCCAAAAACAGCAAAAATATGCAATTTAGTGCAGTTTCTGATATTTATATGGCCAAAAGATCTTTATAAAATGAGATGAGATCAAGTATAGCAGACTACTTACATAAATGCATATAAATATCAGTCGTCACTCTATATCTGCCTATATTATGTCTTAGTAAGATGATATTTAAATGCATTTTTATTAGTAGTTCAACTAGATTTTTTTGTGTTGGGCAAAACATATGCAATGCAATACAATGATGATTGAGAGATGAACAAATAAATGTTCCTCAGAACCAGTTTCATATATGATACTCACATCTGATTTAACATAGTAACATTGGATAATCAAGTAAACCTTCATGTTGAAATATTACTAACAATATACATTTTTTTATTAGGTTTAATTTTTTTAAAAATCAGTAAATATTTCACAGCAAAAAGACACGTGAAGCAGAAGCCTTTTACTTTCTAAAAAAGTATAAACTATCAATCAGACGATAAAAGGCATGTAGAAGATTGTGTACAATGGGTTTTTGCGCAGAGTTTTGATCACATCGATCATTTAGACGCCTTAGAAATTTGCATCTCAAATATGATACAGTAGGCTTTATACTATTGTGACAACATGCCCCGTTATATGTGTGCTAGATGAGCGACTTTTTCAGCTGCCTTGTTTCTGGAGTTGTTTTTCTCATTTGTTTTCTCAAAAGGCAAGACAAAAAAGCCATGAACCAAACCAATCAGCTCTGAGATGATTTGAGGAGAAAAAAAAACTTTGAAGAACAACCTGAAGAAAAACAAAAGACTGATTACATTCATTCTTTTATTTATATTGAATGAACTGCAATCAAATGAAGCACTGCGAATCAAATTCAGATCAAATCAGAAAGCATGGTAAAAAAAATATTGACTTATAACTCTGAACCGTCTGTAAAGGTTAAAGCAGAGTGCAGGGACGTGCTCCCCACACCGAATGTGCATTTCAGGGATTCACTCCATTTGAATGCGACTGTCACCCCTAAAGCTTTGACGTGTGCATGTACGCAGTAAAAGCCACTTCAGGTCAAAGTAGTTTTGTCTGAGGAAATGAGCAGCACTTGTCTGGTTTGGATTGGGAATGGAGCTGGCATAGATTTCCAGAGCTTCATCCCTCTGAAAGCTCCTGTTGTCTCTGTCTACAGACCTCAGAAAGAAATACTGTCCTGTTTTCAGTGGTAGCTCAATGTTTTTACTCTTCCTTTTTTTGAGCAGAGACATTTCCATTTTCAGCCCTTTCCTGTTGAAACGTGTTTTCAGACTTTATCCAGTAACCGCAGTGTAAAAATATCACAAAAACAGCAAATAAAGCAATGTTACAATGACTTTTTGTTGGGAATGATGCAAATATTTTATAAAACTGTGAAGAAGAAATATGATAAAAGAAAAAAATATTCAACAAAAAAAGAAGTTACTCCTAACAATAATAATCACAAGACAGCTCCACCAAATAGCTCAGCAAATAGCTAAAGTTAGATTAGTTTTATGGTTGCCAATCAATCAAAATAGCAACTTGCAATTAATATACAGCTTCAGATTTTAGAGCGAGAACTGTCTGTTTTATAGTGCTCATTTTATTTAATATTAATATTTATGACATTGGGGTTATTTTAACAGCATGACCTGATGTAAACTACAGGCCTCAATATATCTTTGAGTCTCAGTCAAAGTAACATAAGGGAATCAATCACACACACACACTGCCCTGACCTATGGTGTCTGTCAGAGCATTGTTTCCTGAGAGCCGTCAGGCAAAAAAAACTATTCCATTTCCATTCAAAAATAAAACACACAGAGCCACAGACCTGCCAGCTGCATGAACATACTCAATGAAAAAGTGAATGTTGAACACAATGTGGATTTAAAGTGGAGTCTCACAAAAAATAATCCTCATATACATTTTGGATAAAAGTGTCTGTCTATGAAATGAATACATGTAAATATAATGGTTTATACACTTATTCTCAATGCAAATGCTTTTACAATATGCTATGCATGATATATACTGATTTTAGCGACACCGGTGGCCGTTAAGTGAACTACAGCCAGCAACTTACTGCTTGTGCTCGCACTCGTGCACACATAATGTAGAGCAGTGGTCACCAACCTTTTCAAGCCAAAGATCCCTGACCTCTGCCTTGATAAAAGGCAAGATCTACCTATAGATTTTTCATGGCCGATTTAGAGTTAGTCCGATACCAGCTGCCGAGTTTTTTTCTTTAAGCAAATTTATTTGCTCTATAACAGGCCAAACTGCATGCCCTAAAAAAATTAACCATTTGAAATTAGAGGCAACCACTGCATTTTAATCACGATCCAAACAAAGATACACACATGTAGCATGAGCAGTTGTTTTTTAATTTAAATTAAATTGCATAATTTCATATTTTCATCTTAGAGCAAATTTTCATCTTAGAGCAAATACAGAATGGTCTGACTTTAGCTTTGTGAAATTGTTACATAAGACACACCTGCACAAAACAAAAAATTATGCAAATGCAAATTCACTCTCTGACAGTAGGTGGTGCACATGGAAGCGTGTATTTGGGTACCGCTGTAAAAATGCCATCAAAACTATTCTGAAGACAGTCAGTTTCGTTCAGAGATACATTCATGTAACTCCCCTCCCCTCCCCAATTCAATATTTATATTTTTCTTCCTATATTTCAAGCATCGAGCATCAGTGATCTTGCTGGACCTATTTATATACCCGGTCTACTTCATGCGTTCTTAGAGATCAGATATCTATCTGATTTATCAGAACGATTCCATTTACACTTGGTCACATAAATGTGTCTCCGCAAAATGGATATAAATCCGATCTTCAATTCCCGCACTATATCAACATGAGCTGCATTTTATTGATCAACAGCTAATTCAAAATTTCAAAATCAAAGACGGCAATAGGAGAGAGAGTGGCACTGGTAAGATCATTTAGTTTCTTTACTTTTAATGATGATGATTGTGTTATGAGCGTCTGCAACTTTCACTTTCATTTGCAGCAGTTTGCTTATGAGATATTTCGCTGCTCGTCTGCGGCGATGTGTGATGCTGTAGCGCTGTCATATCTGGCTATAACATGACATATAGCCTATAACACGCTCTCACACATTTATTTATTAGCATTGTTGGGAGGAGTCAAATTTACATATGTGGTTTCAACAACCAGATGCATTTACACTTGTCCAGTTTCGTCTGGAATGCGTCCCAGACACTGTCTGGTATTTTCTCTGCCGCACGTCTGCCCTCTCCTCTTTGCGTCCGTCTTCAGCATGTCCCATCTCTGGCCTGTGTTAACATCCGTTAACAGACGAAGTAATATTTTCACACAAATGACATTCGGGAAATGATTGCAATGCAGTTTGTGTGCAAGTCCGGAATAGAGATCAGCCAAAATTAAAAACCGTCCGGTTGCTAATTTGTGTGTTTGGAGCACAAAACCAGCTGTTTCCGATTTATGGCCGGTCGATTTGTGCGGTGCGAATTTTGAGGTTGCAGAGAATACATTTTGGGAGCATATGGAGCAATTTTGAGCCTTGATAATGTGTTGTTACTTATTTTTCGATTATTTATCGGGAGCTACCGGGACAGTGTTAAAGATCTACCAGTCGATCGTGACCGACGGGTTGGCGACCCCTGATGTAGAGACTGAACATCATTCGATTCTTTTTCGTTCTGCTTTGCTTAGAAGTAAAAAAGAATGAAAGGAAATACTTTGCAACGAGGGTTAGGGTAAGTATACCCTGATATATTTTTAACAAACATCCCGATGCTTTATAGATGAATATGTAAAAATGTGCTGCACGCTTTTCTCTCAATAACAAAATAAACAACAAAAATGACAGAAAACAGCAGTTCAGAAAGCATCTGAGCGATGTGGATATGTTTGCACCAGCTCTGCAATTCACCAGGAGCATGTGCAAACATCACATGCTTTTGATTTTACCAGCAAAAACGTCCTTCACAAAAAAAAAAAAAAAATCAGTCTACAGGCTTTCATAGACAACCTAGAAAGTCAGGGAAGGTCTCGTTTTTTTAAAAGTTTCGTTACAAGCTGTTCACACACTGGCAATAAAAAAGTGATTAATACATGCACATTTTTACATAGCCCCTTATAAGAACACACTACATTTTTTTGCTGCAGACTCGGTCATAATATGCTATAATCAAACCCAGACCGAGCTAACTTTCAGCATTTTCTGATATTTGGGGGAAATATGCACAATTCTGTGAAATGGAATTTAACATGGTAGACAATTAATAATAATATACTATAAGCCACGAGCAGCATTTTGTGTGTTACTCCAAAAACATTTATTTACAGCAACTTTAACCCGGAACTGTAAAGGATTTGTTTTCTAAATGATAAAATTGCATAAATCCTACCTTTGGCAGAAGCTGGCACAGAAAGCACTCTATTCTGAATACATATAGTTCATCATGTCGATGTAAATTATGTAAAGGGTAACAGATGGTGTGCGGTCAGTCTCAGGTCCAGTGTTAATTCACTTGGTCACTTCATACTGTGGGCCAACGCTGAGACATGATGAGTGAGATCATACTAAACCTCCATTCAACTCCACCCGTTTCTAACAGTGTTCATTTTTACCACCCCCTGGGTTTTGTACACCCCCTGTTATTCAATATAATTCTAATATATATATAATTTGTATCATTATTAATACCAATAACAACAACCATTATCAGTTTATCATTATTAAAAGTCTATTTGTTAAGATTAATATTTCCATTTGTCATTTCTTGTCTATGTAAGCTATTAGTAATCTAAAGTTGACTTTGGATTTCACAAACTCCAGAAGAACATGCACTTTCGGTGTATATACTAGGTTTAGCAAATAAAAACTCATCTCACGACCTAAAATGAGTTTGACACTTCTGTTCTAAGTCGTTCTTAATCACGTAATATATCTGCGATTTAAGGTGCTGGGCAGCGTCCGACTGAAGCTACAGGAGTCCATGAGTGAGTCCAAATGGGCCTCAGAGGAGTTCTGCTTAAGGATGAAATAATGGCACCACACATGCAACCATAAAACAGACTTAATGAAAGGCAGAGGAGGTCTGGGAGAACAGACACACACTGACACACTCCTGAAGACTTTCTGGAACAGAACACAAGCTCATAACTCCCTACAGCCTGAGTGAATGCACTCCATTTGCCCCAGAGGCCCTGGATCCCATCAGATCAGCACAATTCATCCAGTTTGCCGTTCTGTTGCCTGGTGCACAAATGTTTGGACACAGAAAATAAGTCAGTTAAGTAGAATTAGATCAGAGCTTTTAAACATTGTTTTAGGGCCGGGCGTGTATGATACATCATGCAAAAGTAGAAACAAGTCAAGCACAGTACGCGTGATATATGCATGTTATTTACACACAAAAATAATGAAACATAACGAGATGGATGCATCCCGTGTGTGTGTGCATGTGTGTGTGTGTGTGTGTGTGTGTGTGTGTGTGTGTGTGTGTGTGAGAGAAACATCAATCTCTGCACTCAGGTTGACAGAGCATTTGTCTTGTTTTGTTCTGTTCATCCCAAATCAGTTTGTGAAGTCCAAATTCAGCACTGCTCCCCCCTGACGACATTCAGGTCGAGAAGCGCTGCTGTTTCTGGGTGACCTGCAACTCTTGTTTCCCATCAAAACAAAGCAGGATGCATATTGCCTCACACTGTTGAGAAAATCTACAGAATAAGCTGAAAAAGTCACAATAGTTTATGAAATCTCACCATACGGTGTTGTGAAACACCATATCTAGTGTTCAACTGACCCTTACTGGAGCATGGTGGGAATATTGTCTTTTCTTTCTTTCTTCTTACTACATTTCTTTAGGTTGTCTGAGTGGCTTTAGACTGTTTCTATGCCATCGCTAGAGTGCTCTAAATGTATGTAAACTGTTGCTATGTCACTCTGAGTGGTTTTAGACTGATGCTATGTCATTATTGGGTGTACCAGTGGGCAATATTGCCCAGTGATGTTGCTTGAGCACTTTCCCCATTGAGAATGGGCAACAAATTTCCAATGACGGCAACATTGCCCATCAACATTGCTCAAAAAGTTGCCCCATGTATCATCACCTTAAAGGGTTAGTTCACCCAAAAATTAAAATTAGCCCATGATTTACTCACCCTCAAATCATCCTAGGTGTATATGACATTCTTCTTTCAGACGAATAAAATGGGAGATATATTAAAAAAGTCCTAGCTAATCCAAGCATTAATGGCAGTGAATTGTTGCCTTGTCTATGAAGTCCATAAAAGTGCATCTATCATATAACTGCTCCACATGGCTCCACACGACTGTTACTATGCTGATGCTAGGGTGGTCTGAGTGGCTTTAAACTGTTGCTATGCTGTTGCTATGGTGGTATAAATGGCTTTAGACTGTTACTATGCTGATGCTAGGGTATTCTGAGTGGCATTAGCCAGTTGCTATGTCGTTGCTGGGGTGGTCTGAGTTGCTTTAGACCAGGGTTCCTCAAATCTTGCCCTGGATGGCCAATGCCCTGCAGAGTTTAGCTCCAAACACACTTGAGCAAGATAATCAAGCTCTTCAGGATCACAAAAAAAAATCACAGGTAGGTGAGTTTAATCAGGATTTGAGCTAAACTCTGCAGGGCATTGCTGATGCTAGGGTGGTCTGAGTGGCTTTAAACTGTTGCTATACTGTTGCTATGGTGGTATAAATGACTTTAGACTGTTACTATGCTAATGCTGGGGTGCTCTGAGTAGCTTTAGACTGTCGCTATGCCATTGCTGGGGTGCTCTGAGTAGCTTTAGACTGTTGCTATGCCATTGCTGGGGTGCTCTGAGTAGCTTTAGACTGTCGCTATGCTGTTGTTGGGGTGCTCTGAGTAGCTTTAGACCGTCGCTATGCTGTTGCTAGGGGTGCTATGAGTGGCTTTAGGCTGTTACTATGCGTTGCTGGGGTGTTCTGAGTAGCTTTAGACTGTTACTATGCGTTGCTGGGGTGTTCTGAGTAGCTTTAGACTGTTGCTATACTGTTGCTGGGGTGCTATGAGTGGCTTTAGACTGTCACTATGCCATTGCTGGGGTGCTATGAGTGGCTTTAGACTGTTGCTATGCTGTTGCTGGGGTGCTATGAGTGGCTTTAGACTGTCACTATGCCATTGCTGGGGTGCTATGAGTGGCTTTAGACTGTTGCTGTTGCTGGAGTCGTCTGAGTTGCTTTAGACCATCATTATGCCGTTGCTGGGGTGCTATGAGTGGCTTTAGACTGTTGCTATGCCATTGCTAGGATGGTCTGAGTTGCTTTAGACCGTTGCTATGCCGTTGCTGGAGTGGTTTGAGTGGCTTTAGACTGTTTTCTATGCCGTTGCTGGGGTCGTCTGAATTGCTTTAGACCGTCGCTATGCTGTTGCTGGGGTGCCATGAGTGGCTTTAGACTGTTGCTATGCCACAGCACAGCTCTCCTCAGTAAGACGCTAGTTACATGCTAAAATTCAATACAATGGGTTTAAAGTTTGTTCAAATCACTAACCCAAACTATGAGCAATAGTAATAATATAATTGCCTTGCCTACTTTCTTTCCTTATCTATTTTCTTTTTTTTGTTTTTGTAGGATTTCTGATAGCATGTGTTTTCTTTTCATAAAGTGTTTCGGCTCAAATAGTTCTGGCAGGGAAACTGGTGGTCCGCTGGAGAGCAGATTGAGGAAGACAGGGTCAGTGATTCAGAGGTGCTCTTCAGAGGTTTGGACTTACATGCCTTCAGGGCTCAATGTGTCTGTTGCGCTGACTAGAAATCTGAGCTGCAATCAAACTCTTAAAACACACAGAGGTGCATCATGGGTGGTTTCTGCTCTCCTGGTGGCCCTGGTTTGACCGCCTCTCCTCTAAAGCTGTTGACACAAAATCATCTAGCAATCGCTGAGGGCGGAGATCAGTGATACTATGGGATCTTAACTGCAGGTCTGGTTTAGGTAAAATAGATGGTTTGAAAGACGCAGAGGCAGGAAAGAAATGTAGGCGTTTGTGTCAATCATGAGTTTAAAATATATGCTTTAAACCACTCAGGCGACTGTAAAGATGTTTCAGACATCTATATATATACGGTTATAAAAAATGTCTCTTGTTAATATTAACCCTCTGACGCGTACATTCACACCGATTAGAAAGTTCAGTGTGTCACATGGTCAACTGCTAAATTCAAATGTGTTTTATTCACACCACATTGTATAGGTAACTATGAAGTTTACTCTGTTCTTCTCCCAGTTCACCAGCCACTTATTATCATGTACTTTGGGAGAAGTGGATGAATTTACATGTTGCAAATCTGACAGATCGCAAACTAACATGGCGACGCCCATCACTCCTTATAGATCAACTAACATAATCATTTTAAAGGTGTTTAAACGACAAAACGCATTCACTTACATGTATTTGACAATCAGAATATCAGTTATTTCATGATATAGTTAACAAGTTTGTGAATATTTTGAATAAAAAAGGAAAAATGAAATATGGTGCAGTGCTATATCACATGACAAGTATGACATGGAAATAACGGAATGGAAATAATAAGGTAATGCTTTCAAAAATAATGGTTGAATTTAAAAACTCGTTCTGGGGGCCTAGCTAGTATATTTTGAATTTATGTGTGAAAAGGTTAATCAGCATTTCTCATGGTTCATTTGCCATCTTGGAATAATTAATTCCAAAGTTTCTTGAAATGTATTATGAAATTGCATTCTCTGTGAAGGATACATGTGATGCTGCCTTAAAATTTGATGCAAACCATGCAAAAAAGACCAAAGTGGTAAAAGAGCCTACATTTTTGTAAGGGGAATTTCTCAAAAATGTCTCAAGACATAAACACCAATTCCACCTGATTTAGCTCCACAGACTAACCAAGAGTTTTCTGACAAACGTCAACCCACCAGCTCAAATTAAACACTTTTCCAAGGAGAATAACAGGGGCTTGTTACAGGAAGTGCACAGTGCGTAGGGTTAAATCTGGGTGGAAACAGTGGTTGATTGTAATCTTACCGTGACATTCGGTAAGGTGGTGACGGCACTTCCATCCTCCAGGTAGTGTGTTTCTGTGTAATGACTAGCAAACAACCCTCTGCAACACAAACACACAAACAATTACATTCACTCATTTCCTCAAGTCATTTTACTTCAACATTAAGTATTTATTTTCTTGGTTTCATGTTCCTGGTATATTGTTTGTCTTCAAAAGCTGCTCATCTCTGAAACAAAAGTTATTTTTCAGCTGACATCACTAAAATGAAGTTCTGTCCCCTTTCACTCAGAAATGTGTTACATTATGAAAGTAAGATGAGTTGAGTTCAAATTTTGTAGTGTGAAACCAAGCGTCTGGATCCTCCTTTTTTCCGTATAATCCGATCAGCAGCAAATGATCACGGATCAAAGACGGGCTACAGATATCCCCTCAGTCTGTGAAAGGATGCCCTAATTCTCTCTCTCCCTGCTGAGATAATGTTCTGATCAGACCATTACCAACATCTGCACTCGATTGGCCCTCGTACAGCTGTGCTTTCTTAACCAGAACCTGCCCGAGAGAAAGTGACAAACTCATGAAGACGATTACAGCAGTGCTGACTCAGAGAATAACAACCTCCTTGAAAACAGACTTCTGACAGTATAAAGTCCAGTTCACTGCATTACGCCAGTCAACTTTTCCAGGAAGAGACTGTCTATGTTTGGGACGGATTAATCTAAAATTGATGACACCACACTAAAAATCTGTTCAGTTTGTGGTCAGTGTGTAGTTTATGCTGTAGAATAAAATGTGAAAGTCATTCTGATAACTGCATACTACACAAATCACACTAGTTTTTAACTTGTTGATCTCTTCTCGCCAAACTTCACCCTAAATCGAATTAGATGATCTTGAAGCCGACTCGATGAAAACCTTGCAGTGAATTTACAATGAAATATGAATGTTTTCAAGAAACACTTTAAGTTAAAAATAGCTTTTAGTATCTAAGAAAACATTTGCTCTGTACTGAACCCTCAAAGAACTAGAAAATGAATTTAATTGATTTTTTAAAAGATTAGACAGATCTTATTATTGAATGTAAATGTCTAATGCATTGTTCTGACAGCAGGAAAATTACTTTCTGATTAATGTTTATTATAAAACCGATATTTCCTCTCCTGTATCCAGTCCTGAACGCTGATTGGTCACTACGTTATTACATCTGTGCTTATATAGAGTATTGTTAAAAAGTTTGGGGCTGGTAAGATGCTTTTTTGAAAGAAGTCGCTTATGCACACCATTTATTTGATGAAAAATACAGTAAAAACAGTAATATTGTGAAATATTATTAGAATTGAAAATAACTGTTTTCTATTTGAATATATATTTAAATTGTATTTATTCGTGTGACACAAAACTGCATTTTCAGCATCATTACATCAGTCTTCATTACTTCAGAAATCATTATAATATGCTGATTTGGTGCTCAAGAAACATTTCTATTTATTATCAATATTGAAAACAGTTGTGCTGCTTCATATTTTTGTGAAAACCATAATACATTTTTTTCAGGATTATTTGATAAGTTCAAAAGAACAGCATTTACTTGAAATAGAAACCTTTTGAAACATTACACGTCTTTGCTGTCACTTCTATTCTAATGCATCTTTGCTGTATAAAATTAATTAAAAAAAGAAATCTTACTGACCCAAACTTTTGAGTGTACTTGATTTATCTATGCAATCAGATACCAATCATTAACTTCAATTTAAGGTTTAATTCAAGGAATGTTTGATCTTCTTAATGAATTTACTCACGTTTGTTATCTTAATATTCATATTATGCATATTGCATTATGCATTTTTTTTGGCACTTGAGGCCGTGCGAATTTAGGATTTTTAAAAAGGTTGCAGGAACTCAGCCGTGACTTATTCATACTGCAGCTTGACTTCTTGTCTCTTATCGCTTAATTATAATGGAAGGATGTTTAATTGGTCTCACCTTGCACTGTTCACGGCTTACAGGACTTCACATAGTAAATGGGATTAACAACACATGTAACTACAAAACAGCATTTGGCAGAGGTGTCTAAACAACCAGGAAGAGACGAGATGTCTTGAAATCTTCCATGTGATCACAGATGTTCTGACAGATGTTGCTCTTCTGATCACACATGCAGCAGAAGCATTTACAAGCACAAAGTCTTGAAGGAGCAGCAAAGCTATCTGAGGTCTGAACCGCGGTCATAATGATTCCCTCAGGTGGGTTTTGGAGGCATATGGTTGAGGCAGGAGGGTCAACTCAACATATGCTTGATCGTCCACAGACGCTGGAGACTGTGAAGGCCAAAAGTAGGATTTATCCTTTTTTTCAAATACTATTTTGAGTTTTAGCTTCGTAAAAATATTTACGAATCATGAACCTTGCTCAGGGTTCAACTTCCATGACATCATATTCTATGACTTTTCCAGTCATTTGTAAGGGTTTTTAAAAGGATTTTTATAGAGATTGCACTCACAAAGAATAAAAAAAAAATATAGCCAATGGAATTTTAGTGAAATGTAACTAAATAAAAAGAATATACTATAGAACCTTTTAAGGCTGATAATTTAACGACCTTTTAAAATTTTAAATGAACATTGGAATATGTAGTGCATTTCCATTAAAATGCACATCTAATACCTTCCATAAACTACTAAACAAAAACTACTTCTCTATTGAATCAATCAATAAAGTTTTTCAACCATTAAACTAAAGAGGCCAATGAAGACCATGTGTGTGTGCACTTCATAATGGAAGATTTATTCATTTAGCAGATGCATTTATTCAAATCAGCTTACAAATGAGGAAAAATACAAACACATTAATCATCAGAAAAACTTTCAAAATTAGCAAGAGAAATACTAAATGTATTCTGCATTTACAAATGGAAAACTTAGTTTTAGTTCCTCTATTAGCAGACAATTAGTCTTACAGTCGCCTACCAGACCCAAAAATGAACTCTCTTGGAATATAGTCATATGGACCACTTTTATGGTAATTGTTTGACCTTTGGGGAGCTTTCAGCGTTCGCACACCATTGAAGTTTCATTTTTTGGGTGAAATTAAACCACTACGTCACATCGTCCCACCACTACTAAGTGAGATCCATCCCAACTCCTCATTACAACTCATTAGATCATCATATGGCATCACCACCATATCCTTGAGGAGATCTAGTTCCAGCATGACAAACATGAAAATGGCTAAAAGAGCAGTTAAAAATGACAAACAACCAACAAAGTATTACAATGTTTCTGTGGCCATTTTCTAATTTATTTTTCAATTATTCACACGAGTAGAGACCGAGCAGAGACCAAACAGAGCGAAAGATGCGAAGGAGAAAAAAAGAGAAATAATTCTACCTTTCATGCTGTGGAAAGACGGCTGCAGCAAAGCCACAAGCAGAAAAAAACTAATCAAATCATCAGTCACTAGGGGGAAAAGACACAGCAGGGCACTGTTGTTTCCCCTGGTCACTTAATGCTTTGTGTTCTCGCAAGATAGAAAACTAGAAAGGGACATGACAGGAGTGGACAGAAAAAAAAATATCAGAGGTTTCATTTTTTACTCGCCCTCATGTAATTTAAACCTGAATGCTGTTAATCTTTCTTTACACAGTCTTCAACACTTTATAGTCATTGCATCTGTCCAGCTCCAAAAAGGACAAAAACCCACCTTAAAACCATTATAAAGTAGTCCAATGTGTGTAATATTTCTAGTCACATGACTGAAAATCTAATCTTTGTTCACTGATAATCTTGAATTCACACCCAGACAAAAAAAACAAAAAAACATTTAATATTATTCAACACTTCATATACTTCATTATATTCTGTGAATATATACACATACACTTAATTTATTCACTTCAATTATTTTGTGAATTATAATGCTAATTATTTTTTAATTATCTAATATTTTTATTTAATAATTATTTCATATATATATATATATATATATATATATATATATATATATATATATATATATATATATATATATATATATATATATATATATATATATATATATATATATATATATATATATATATATATATACATATATATATATATACACACACACACACACATCGATCAGGCATAATATTATGACCTAATATTGTGTTGGTCCCTCTTTTGCTGCCAAAACAGCCTTGACCCGTCGAAGCATGGACTCCACTAGACCCCTGAAGGTGTGCTGTGGTATCTGGCACCAAGATGTTAGCAGCAGGTCCTTTAAGTCCTGTAAGTTGCAAGGTGGGGCCTCCATGGATCGGACTTGTTTGTTCAGCACATCCCACAGATGCACGATTGGATTGAGATCTGGGGAATTTGGAGGCCAAGTCAACACCTCAAACTCATGGTGATGCTCCTTAAACATTCCTGAACTATTTTTGCTTTGTGGCAGGGCGCATTATCCTGCTGAAAGTGCCACAGCCACCAGGGAATACCGTTTCCATGAAAGGGTGTACATGGTCTGCAACAATGCTTAGGTAGGTGGTACGTGTCAAAGTAACATCCACAATGATGGCAGGACCCAAGGTTTCCCAGCAGAACATTGCCCAAACCATCACGCTGCCTCCGCCGGCTTGCCTTCTTCCCATAGTGCATCCTGGTGCCATGTGTTTCCCAGGTAAGCGACGCACACGCACCCGGCCATCCACGTGATGTAAAAGAAAATGTGATTCATTAGACCAGGCCACCTTCGTCCATTGCTCCGTGGTCCAGTTCTGATGCTCACGTGCCCACTGTTGGCGCTTTCGACGGTGGACAGGGGTCAGCATGGGCACCCTGACTGGTCCGCAGCTATGCAGCCCCCTACTCAACAAACTGCGATGCACTGTTTATTCTGACACCTTTCTATCAGAACCAGCATTAACTTCTTGAGCAATTTGAGCTCCAGTAGCTCGTCTGTTTGATCGGACCACACGGGCCAGCCTTCGCTCCCCACGTGCATCAATGAGCCTTGGCCGCCCATGACCCTGTCGCCGGTTCACCACTGTTCCTGCCTTGGAGCACTTTTGATAGATCCTGACCACTGCAGACCGGGAACACCCCACAAGAGCTGCAGTTTTGGAGATGCTCTGACTCAGTCATCTAGCCATCACAATTTGGCCCTTGGCAAACTCGCTCAAATCCTTACGCTTGCCCATTTTTCCTGCTTCTAACACATCAACTTTGAGGACAAAATGTTCACTTGCTGCCTAATATATCCCACCCACTAACAGGTGCCGTGATGAAGAGATAATCAGTGTTATTCACTTCACCTGTCAGTGGTCATAATGTTATGCCTGATCGGTGTATATATATATATATATATATATATATATATATATATAAATGGAAGCTTGTTATCGCCATCGAATAAAAAAATATTTCTCTAAAAGGTAATTCTGACTTTTTTTCTCGCAATTCCGAGTTTACATCTCACAATTCTAACTTATTTGCGAGTTGCATGATATAAACTCCAAATTAAGAGAAAAAAAGTCCGTCTTTTTTCCCCTCAGAATTGGACTTTATAACACTTGTGAGAAAAAAAGTCAGAATTGCGTTAAAAAGCAATTATCTTTTACAGGAAACAAGCTTCCATAATTATATATGCTATGTAAAGACGCTTAAAAAAGTCTTCTGCACAAAAGAATACAGCATGAATGTCAGGTTGGAACAAGATGAGGGTGAATCTTGACAGAATCAGCTATTACTTTAACACTGCACCCCTGGCAGCTTTAGAAGAGCAAACAAACTGGAGCACATGAGCCTAATTTTATTTACATGTGCATCCTGATTCCAACGATGAAGTAACAGAGAGACACACACATCCAGACTGGAAGCCGGCCATTCGCTAGAGAAAGTCAGATAGACAAAAGAGAGGAACGAACAACAAGGGGGGTTGGAGGGGGACAGAGTTACAGCTCAAATTACTTTCCAGGCCTTGGCTGACTAAACGTGAATTCAGCTGCAGTGAACTCATGCCCATCTTGTCAAGGACAAAACGCAGTTTTCTCATGCTACTTGGGAGAAATCAGGTCACGGCTCATTCCAGAGCGTCTCCTCTTGCACATAAATTAGTTCCTCTTTATCATCTTACACATCTGGAGTGTCCTCTTATCTGATAATTGGAAGATGGATTAGTAATGCAGAGTCTCTATTAAATGCCTCCGTTTAGAATGCTAAATAATTAATACCTCAAATCATGCAGCTTGTTGAAGAGGGTGTGCTGTTACTTTTATAACCAATTAAACTTACAATTCTGCCAGGTGAAAGATAAAAATAATCCCACAGACTTACTGTACATCTAGAGACCAGAATATCCCAAAGACTTTGGGCTTTTTGACTTGGGCCAACAAGAAAACACAGGAAAAAAGGATTTTGGATAATGCCATCTTTGTGAGGACATTTTTTCTTCAAAACATAGGGTTTACCAGGACCACACACACACACACACAAAAACTGTAAAAGTTACTCTGTAATGACTTATAAACTGTATAGCAATGCACTAAAAACTACCCTGGACCTTTAAGGAAACACATAGCAACGCCCTGGCAACCACTCAGAACAACCTGGCAACCACACAGTAACAACCAGGCAACTGCTCAGAACACTTAAGTAACTGCATAGCAATGCCCTGGCAACCACTCAAAACACCTTAACAACCACATAGCAATATTCTTGCACCTACCCTGAATATAATAGAAATCACATAGCAACACCCTAGCGATCACCCAGATCACTCTAACAACCAAAACCATTAAAAACACATTAGCAGCCACATAATCAAAGGCTTGGCAGCCACTCAGAGCACTATAGCAAGCACATAGCAATATTCTGGTACTTACCAGTACATCATAGCAAGCACATAGCAACACCCTGCCAACCACTCAGAACACTATAACAAGCACATATTAACACATTGGCAACCACTCTAGCAACACTCTAGTAACTGCATAGCAACAGACTAAAACTGCCCAGAACATCATAGCAACCACATGGCAACACCCTGACAACTACCCAAACAGTAGTGAGGAGGTAACTTATGTTCTGGGTTCAATACAATGTACAGCCCTCTGTTAACAGCATAATGTCAATCACCACAGATAATCATTTAGAGAATAGCAAAAACTGAGGTTACAGGTTTGGAAAAACCAAAGCATACCATTTTTTTGCTACTTTCTAAATTATAAAGTACATTTTGTCATCAGCACGGTCCGTTCTCAAGCTCGGTTCCATAACAAGTTTTAATGAAGGTATCTAATTTCTAAATGACTCAGGAATAAACCAAATAACACTTGTGTGATGGGAGAACTGTTGACTTGGAATTCAATAATCCATGGAAATATTCAGAGGTTGATGTAATGACATCCCATAGCAAGGCAGACTGCTGCCAGTTTGTAAGCTTTAGCTAATGAGGAACGTTACACCCTTGGACAGGATGAAGAACCGCTTGCCTCATCGCAGGGCTGAACTATTCCAACATGTGCTAGGATGAAGGCAGATGTCGTATACTGGGTCACGGAAAACACCTGAGGACCAGAAACTTACTCAACTGTGAAGAAAAGAAACCCCCCTAAGGGAGTCAAGAGGTCAGGGGTCAAGGTGTCATATGATTTATTTTAATGCACAAGGGCAAAAGGTCATAAAACACTCAAAAGAGCATTACTGGAAGAATTACTGAAAAATAAAGACACGAAGATTCAAAGCAACAACCGATTCACACTTTATCAAGAGGAAGTAAAAGAACTGGTTGCAATAAAACACATTGACTTTAATTAAAACAAGCAGAAAGTAGAACTTATTATCTATATATTTTCCTATCTCTATATTGTATTTTTGTTATGGGAATGTTATTTGTGAATGTTTTATTTCAGATGTGATTTTAAAATGAATGTCTTCATATTTAGTTAATGCTTTTAGTGATTTATGAATGCATCACAGATGAACACATTTGAAATGTACCCATAGGAAATACATGTTGCTTATACATTGCTTTTTAGGAGAGTTAATGGAGGTCTCAATTATGAGTCTCAACACTGTAAAAAAAATGCGCTCATGTATGTTCTAAAGCAAATAGTTTAATGCAAGTCAAAAATATAGTTTAATTGCACTAAATGAACACTCACAAAAGTCATTTTAAGGGTTTATCTCCTTCAACTTTATCTCAGATTCTTTCCAGTTCCTCCAGAGAATCAAAAACAGACATAAATGACTTAGTTATTGATATACCTTTAGAAAATCATTTGATACAAGCAAATAACACTTTGAGACAATTTATTACAATTTTATTTGAGACAGATTTGTTCTTCATTTAAACTGTCTAGGAGAAACAGTCGAGACCTCATTTGTGATTTTTTGTTCCAATGTGTATGATGTGATTTCAAAGCTGATGTTTATCAATTATGTATTTCTCCATTGGCAGTCGTTGTGCTGCCAAACTGAACAAATAAACTTCAGAATGAAAACAGCTCTTCATGAAACCCCAAACCCACAAGAATAAGAAAGTATAAAACGCAACCTCTCCTTTGAAGAATATCCATTAATGCGGGATCTTTGGGCACATCTGGCCACATTAACACATCTGTCATCGTGCACGCAAACATTACGAGTCTGGGCGTGCACATTTCCTTAAATCACATTTCTTTTCATCTGTGATTTGGGTTGCTATCTTTGCCACACACCCTCTCCGAGACCAATGGAGAACTTTTAGATGCAGGAAAAACCAAACATAAAATCATAAATCAATAGGTTATTGCAAGGTTAGCAACAAACATCTCTGGTTATTGATCTCAGTGCTCTCGCTGTGAGTAACATGTTAACAAAAGTAAGAAATCAATCATTTCTCGCAAGCACATGCAAATGTATCGGGATAAATTTAGAGCTCCTGGATGGCATCCCACAGATGCTAACACTTACAACTAATTTCGCAGAGGATTTGTTCTTCTGACACTTGCGCAATGAAAATCATCACATAAAATTGAAATCAAAAAAGCCTTTTTTATGAGTCCAAATTACGTTTCTGGTAGTGTGAGATTCTATGAAGTCAGGCCAAAGGTACAGAATTAGCCCGCACGTCAAGCCAAGGTCTAAACAGTTCTCAATCCCAATCCATCACGGCAATTCCTGGAAGATCTTTCATCTCCTTCTTGTATTTTGGGCCCAATTGTTGTTCTCCCTTTGGGCCTCAGGGTGTTCATTACATCCGTTATGACAAAACATTCGGACGGTCTACCTTTCAAGCAGCCTCACATCTGCTAAAAGTAGCAAGAATATGATATATGAAAATAATCCTGCTCCGTGAGCCAGTCACAACCATCTGGGAATACTTTATTTACTGATTCATTTGAATAGCATACAGTAGAAGACATTCCAGTTCTGTCTCAACTGCTCATCTGGCGTCTAATAAATACTGAATTAAACGAAAATCCCCACAAACAGCGTGAGAAAACTGTTTAGAAGGAATAATTCACGAAAAAGTGACGAGTCTGTCATCATTTACTCACTCTCATGTCATTCAGAAAATCGTTCTTCAGTGGAATCTGCAAGCTGCTCTTTTCCACACATGAAAAAGACATGGAAAATTGATAAAAACGGCATGAAGTTTTCACAAAAGTAGTAAAAAAGAAAGACATGGGTGAGTAATTGATGACGGAATCCTCACTTAACCCTTATTTTACAACAGTTGCAATGATGCTGCATTCTGGTGATGCAGAAATGATCTGCCATTCTCTCAGCATTGTGATAGCATGCAAATCAAAAGTGGAATGGTGTGTGCTGAATCATAAGTCGTCCGTTTGGTTGTGTCATGCTGAACCTTGAGTCCTGAAAACCCCTAAAGAGCGCTGTCTAGACGAGTCCTTCGGGTAAGGAGGAAAAATAGTGTTTTGTCCTCATAATTCACCTGAAGCCAAATGAACAATGCATCGTGTACGGAACCACTCATGTGTCCTTCACTCCAGCACTCACAAAACATTTCATTTGGGCTCAAGGAGTCTGTGTTTGTGTCTAAATGAACAATCTTTCTACGAATGTAAATGTGTATGAATCAGAAGAACCACAACATCTATATTCATGAAAACTCTGCACTGGAACTAATGACTTCAAACCTTCAGCCTCATTATTCTTCTGATGCAGCAAATGCATGCATAAAAGAATGGTCTCTAAACAAATGAATTCATAAAACACCCATTTGACCTCTTTCTTTACACTGTCACTTCTGCATTTACTAAATACCCAAGTGGAGATAACAATAAAAACAAACAAGTAAAAAAGTAAAATAAATAAATGAAGGCTATCTTGATTATTTTTACATAATACATTTTATTCATTTATTTTCTATAGCCGAGCTAATGGGGCTTTATTTCTCAGTATGAAAAAGAAGTGTTTCAACTAGAAATCTCATGATCGACAAATCACTATATATATATATATACACTCACCTAAAGGATTATTAGGAACACCATACTAATACTGTATTTGGCCCCCTTTCGCCTTCAGAACTGCCTTAATTCTACGTGGCATTGATTCAACAAGGTGCTGAAAGCATTCTTTAGAAATGTTGGCCCATATTGATAGGATAGCATCTTGCAGTTGATGGAGATTTGTGGGATGCACATCCAGGGCACGAAGCTCCCGTTCCACCACATCCCAAAGATGCTCTATTGGGTTGAGATCTGGTGACTGTGGGGGCCATTTTAGTACAGTGAACTCATTGTCATGTTCAAGAAACCAATTTGAAATGATTCGAGCTTTGTGACATGGTGCATTATCCTGCTGGAAGTAGCCATCAGAGGATGGGTACATGGTGGTCATAAAGGGATGGACATGGTCAGAAACAATGCTCAGGTAGGCCGTGGCATTTAAACGATGCCCAATTGGCACTAAGGGGCCTAAAGTGTGCCAAGAAAACATCCCCCACACCATTACACCACCACCACCAGCCTGCACAGTGGTAACAAGGCATGATGGATCCATGTTCTCATTCTGTTTACGCCAAATTCTGACTCTACCATCTGAATGTCTCAACAGAAATCGAGACTCATCAGACCAGGCAACATTTTTCCAGTCTTCAACTGTCCAATTTTGGTGAGCTTGTGCAAATCGTAGCCTCTTTTTCCTATTTGTAGTGGAGATGAGTGGTACCCGGTGGGGTCTTCTGCTGTTGTAGCCCATCCGCCTCAAGGTTGTGCGTGTTGTGGCTTCACAAATGCTTTGCTGCATACCTCGGTTGTAACGAGTGGTTATTTCAGTCAAAGTTGCTCTTCTATCAGCTTGAATCAGTCGGCCCATTCTCCTCTGACCTCTAGCATCAACAAGGCATTTTCGCCCACAGGACTGCCGCATACTGGATGTTTTTCCCTTTTCACACCATTCTTTGTAAACTCTAGAAATGGTTGTGCGTGAAAATCCCAGTAACTGAGCAGATTGTGAAATACTCAGACCGGCCCGTCTGGCACCAACAACCATGCCACGCTCAAAATTGCTTAAATCACCTTTCTTTCCCATTCTGACATTCAGTTTGGAGTTCAGGAGATTGTCTTGACCAGGACCACACCCCTAAATGCATTGAAGCAACTGCCATGTGATTGGTTGATTAGATAATTGCATTAATGAGAAATTGAACAGGTGTTCCTAATAATCCTTTAGGTGAGTGTATATTATACTATATTATATTATAAAAAATACCTTTAAAAGCTTCTGTAAAACCACAATGCAAAATCCTCATTAAATTCTAACAATACATCATCTCTCCACGTGTTTCAGAACTATTTAATTTCCTCCAGTCTCAGTGATCTCTCACAAACACTCCACGTATTTCCCAGCTACACACATCCAACACTTCCTCTCAGTATGTTCAGCTTTCATCGGCATCCCTGTAGGGAACTCTCACACTTGGCTGTCTGAAGCCAAACCCCAGACTCGTGCTCAACACCACACGACTGCTGCGATTCGAGCAGAACATCTGCTTTCTGCATGAGAGCGAGGGAAAGAGCTCCCACAAGTCCCTGCTCCTCTTTTATTGTGCTTTAAAGAGCGCAAGTGGTGGAAACGCTACTCGTGAGCACCAAACTCCCTGAAATTAGCGAACACAAGGAAAATCACTGAGGCAGGGTTCAGTTTCCTCAGCAGATCTTCAGGGCTCTTGGGCAAACGGGTTCTGCTGGTCAAATGTGGCGGAAGCAAGAGATTTTGTTTGCTTGGTGTTTTTTAGTAATCTGCACAGGATAACCCCCCTCCTCTCCCCAGACCAACCCAAAACTCTTTCAAACGCTTTTTCAGCACAGGCTGTCAGACTGATGGAGCGCATGGACCGCTGCGCAGAGGTCAGAGGTCAAGAAACTCTGCTGAGCGACAGGATGCTCCGACTGAGGTCAAGCTGCATGTCAGAGCGAAGACAGGATGTGGGATGAACAAGTGAGGAAAAAGACAACAGCGCACTTTCAAAGACTTCCACAAATAAACAGACAGTCTATAAAGACATAAGCAAATAAAGCAGACACAAAAACAGATTTACTTGAAAGTGTTTTAGTGCACGAAGGGACATTTATGCATTTAGCAGAAGCTTTTATCCAAGGAACAAAAGCAATATTTGTAATATGCAATGCCAGGTTTATTAGACAACTAAATGAAACATTTCAAGCATTTGCTGTACATTTACAAGAATAATTTGCACCCAAATGAAAGATTTTCTTTATTTTCTCACACTAATGTCATTCCAAACCCGCATTACTTTCCTCTGTGGAACACACAAGATTCATTTTTGAAGTATATTTTGCTCATTTCCATATAAAAAAAAGACAAAAAAGCATCATTAATGAGGCCCCTTTGACTCCATTGGTGTATATATGCACTATATGTCTCTTCTGGAGTCATACAATATCTTTGTGTGAGGAACAGACCCAAATTGAAGTCCTTATTCACTTGAAGTCTTGCTTTTTGCTGTAGATATGGAACATCAGTATAGTTTGATCATCAAGAACAACAAACAGGGTTTGACATAAGTCAAATGTATTTTTACCACAAACAATGCAAACTACAATTTCATGGCCGGTAAGACCTATTTATGGGCATTTTATGAATTCTTCAAACATATTAGCAGTTCACTAGGTTTTAAAACAGAGCTGATGTTTCTCTCTATTACCCTTTCGACTCATTATACGGAACAATGCAAATGGCTCCATTTCAACAAAAAAAAATCCATCTTTTGATTCCTCTGGTTCATACGTCCACCATATAAGGACAAAGAACTCAATAAAAACATAAAATATGAAATGTTAATGAAAACTGTATAACGGCCATCTGAGATGAGTAATGCCTGAATGCCATTCTGTATGTGTAATTTAATGCTTTTAAAATTAAAATCTGTTATCAAAAGAACAATTTTGCACATCTGTAACACATTTAGCACAAAGTAAAAGAAGAAAAATACAACTTAAAGACACACACCACATCAATTAACCCAGTTTGCAACAACTACAGCTGTTATTTTTAAATCAAATACAAAAGTAGCTGTAAATAATACACATCAAGTCTAGGCATAGAATAAAACATTATTACATTAATATCTGGGGCATTTTCCCCCAAGCCCTGATTAATTTTTGACCATGGATCTGCATATTTATAAAATCACAACCTGTTCCAGCTACAAATTGTAGCTCTTCAAAATACTTTTAAAGTCACTTGATGCTTCTTCTTCTTCTTTCTTTGACTTTGGTCACTGCATGCTGTTGTTTTATGAAAAGAACAGTCAACATACTTCAAAAAAGTCATACAGGTTTGGAATGACATGAGGGCGAGTAAATACCGATCCTTCCCTCAGGTCATTTTGACCCGAAACTCATTTTTATTTTTTAAATTGAGTGTCCACTGGAGTGGTCCTAGACCTTAGGACTTTTGTCACACTCGAACCACGAATACACAAAAAATTGACTGGATTCAAGGAGTTTATTGGTTGTAATAAAAAAAGTTACAAATCCTTCCCTCGCAGGTCAATTTGACCTCCTTAGGAATGAATGGAATGCGAGGAATGCTTCAGTACACATAGAAAAATTTAAAAATGCTAAAACTTTTACAAAAAAATATATTTTATAATGTCTACATGTGTATCTGAATGCATACTGAAGAGATAAATGCCAGCAGCCATATCACCCTGTAGCCCAAGACTGGTTTCCCACTGAAGCTAAGCAGGGCTGAGCATGGTCAGTACCTGGATGGGAGACCAACTGGGAAAACTAGGTAGCTGCTGGAAGAGGTGTTAGTGAGGCCAGCAGGGGGTGCTCAACCTGTGGTCTGTGTGGGTCCTAACGCCCCAGTGTAGTGATGGGGACACTGTACTGTAACAAGCACCGTCCTTCGGATGAGACGTTAAACTGAGTTCCTGACTCTCTGTGGTCAGTAAAAACCCAGGATGTCCTTCGATAAAGAGTAGGGGTGTAACCCTGGCATCCTGGCCAAATTTGCCTCCTAATCCTCATATAGTGATTGGCTTCCTCACTCTGTCTCCTTTCCACCAATAAGCTGGTGTGTGGTGGGTGCATTGTTGGAGCGCTGCTATTTTGAGACGACTGAAAACGACTGCACCATTGACCAACAAAAACCTGGTCTAAAGTCAATAGTGCAGTATTTTTTGTGTTATTTAAAGAGCACGTTATTAATATGCGCCTGTAGAGTGGTGCAGGTATGATGTCACTTTGTAGGCCAACCGGCAGTTCGCATCACACTGGTTCCCTCAAGAAAAACCCAATAGGATTTTACCATAGGTTTTTGGATTACTGCAAAAAACAAGCTCTGTGATCAACAAAAATGTATGATACTTGCACGTTTTGTCCATCAAGATCATTTTCACAGATGAACATGACTTTTATGAATTTTAGAAGCCTAAATGCAGTCTCCAGAAGTAAAAAGCTAAAGGTATAAACTTCAATGTCACCATCACTAAGCTTCCGACAACTCTTTCAGTTTTTATCTCAAAACATTTTCCCAGAACATTTGAGTTAGAATAGTTTCTAAGAGCACAATTATGAGCATAATGAGGCAGTAATAGTGGACTGAGGTTGTGATGACGTTTAATCTCCCCTACAGCCTCTGTAGTCCCATTAGCCACTTGTTAGCAACCTCCTTTTTCAAGATACGTAACAGCTTCAAAAAATCACGAGTGGTAATACTTTTATGTCCTAGAATAAAACGTGAAAATGTCTTGAGCTTGTGTTCACCACAGACCTTATTTCAGCCATTTAACCAAACCCCATTCAAAAACCCATTGACTTCGGGACGAGGGAACCGGAAGTGCTAAAATGCTAACTCGCTTCGGCATTTTGGCCTATAAGGTGATGTCATACCTGCACCACTCTATAGGCGGGTGCACAACGCACGTACACTCTGCTTTTTACACACACAGGGACGTGCAGCAGCACACAAACATTTTTAAATATTAAAAATAAAAGGATTCCTCTCTGGAGAAGCATTTAGTTTTTCCCCTTGCAAATTCCTCCATGTAAATAGTGAATCCGCCAAGGTGCAAGTGCAACTGGCTTTTAAAGGAAATGGGAGATGAGACTCTGATTGGTTTATTGCATGTTACGCCCAAAACACACCCATGACTCAATAAGAGACTAGGTACAACCCTTTTGGACCATGTGCCTGGCACGCCAACGTTTTTTTCCTTTTCCATTCGGACACACCCCAAGTGCACCTGCGCCATGAGCTCAGATCATTAAAATAGGGCCCAAGTTCTAACTTTAGGACCCGGCAGAACAGCTCATTTGCTCCATATAGCACTATATAGTGGCAAGTCATGAAATATCATGTTTGTTTGTTTTTTCCACAAGAGGTCCACAGAGACAACCAAATTGGCCCAATGTGAGTATTGGAGAGTTATTTTGAAGTTAAAAAATTGCTTAAATTGTATTATGTATTGAGAAAATCTAGTAATTTAAAGGTACATAAAATAAAAAATAATACAAAAAAATCTCCCCCCAAATAAATTGCATTATAATAGAAATAAAATTATACAATTTTAAAAATGAAATATATATATACATATATATACAGGTGCTGGTCATGTAATTAGAATATCATCAAAAAGTTGATTTATTTCACTAATTCCGTTCAAAAAGTGAAATGTGTATATTATATTCATTCATTAAACACAGACTGATATATTTCAAATGTTTATTTCTTTTAATTTTGATGATTATAACTGGCAACTAAGGAAAATCCCAAATTCAGTATCTCAGAAAATTTGAATATTACTTAAGACCAATACAAAGAAAGGATTTTTAGAAATCTTGGCCAACTGAAAAGTATGAACATGAAAAGTATGAGCATGTACAACACTCAATACTTAGTTGGGGCTCCTTTTGCCTGAATTACTGCAGCAATGCGGCGTGGCATGGAGTCGATGGAAAATGTCCTGTTGGAAAATGAAATCTGTATCTCCATAAAGTTGGTCAGCAGCAGGAAGCATGAAGTGCTCAAAAACTTCCTGGTATACGGCTGCGTTGACCTTGGACCTCAGAAAACACAGTGGACCAACACCAGCTGATGACATGGCACCCCAAACTATCACTGACTGTGGAAACTTTACACTGGACCTCAAGCAACGTGGATTGTGTGCCTCTCCTCTCTTCCTCCAGACTCTGGGACCCTGATTTCCAAAGGGAAATGCAAAATGTACTTTTTAATCAGAGAACATAACTTTGGACCACTCAGCAGCAGTCCAGTCCTTTTTGTCTTTAGCCCAGGCGAGATGTCTGTTGTTCAAGAGTGGCTTGACACAAGGAATGCGACAGCTGAAATCCATGTCTTGCATACGTCTGTGCGTAGTGGTTCTTGAAGCACTGACTCCAGCTGCAGTCCACTCTTTGTGAATCTCCCCCACATTTTTGAATGGGTTTTGTTTCACAATCCTCTCCAGGGTGCGGTTATCCCTATTGCTTGTACACTTTTTTCTACCACATCTTTTCTTCCCTTCGCCTCTCTATTAATGTGCTTGAACACAGAGCTCTGTGAACAGCCAGCCTCTTTTGCAATGACCTTTTGTGTCTTGCCCTCCTTGTGCAAGTTGTCAATGGTCGTCTTTTGGACAACGATCAAGTCAGCAGTCTTCCCCATGATTGTGTAGCCTACAGAACTAGACTGAGAGACCATTTAAAGGCCTTTGCAGGTGTTTTGAGTTAATTAGCTGATTAGAGTGTGGCACCAGGTGTCTTCAATATTGAACCTTTTCACAATATTCTAATTTTCTGAGATACTGAATTTGGGATTTTCCTTAGTTGTCAGTTATAATCATCAAAATTAAAAGAAATAAACATTTGAAATATATCAGTCTGTGTGTAATGAATGAATATAATATACAAGTTTCACTTTTTGAATGGAATTAGTGAAATAAATCAACTTTTTGATGATATTCTAACTATATGACCAGCACCTGTATATATATAATTTTAGGGCTTCAGGTCATTTTGACCCTCGAGGGAAGGATTTGTTACAGGTTGAGAGGGAAGGATGAGGGTTAATTCTGCAAAGCCATTTCTCTCATAATCTCACAAACCCATTTGGGGAAACCCGTTCTGCTGCACAGGCTGAAAGATGCTTATAGCAGTCCATCCGCAGAGACATACGGTCTCATCTGGAAAATAGCTTTAACATAACTGGACCTGTAATGTGAAGAACAGAGAGGAGAGGAGCGGACAGGAGCTGATTCATGTTGACAAGCTTCCAAAAAAAATCTGTGTCAAATAAAAAGTGAACTGAGATTGTATCAGAACTGCACAAAAGAGACCTGATTCCAAGTCCAGGTACAATGTGAACTGGGTTATTCTGCACTAAATCCCTTTCTGAGACAACAACGTTTTTGCTAATTGTTGTGTTGTTTCGATGTAATCTGATGAGATTGTAGCCTTGATATCTGAGCTGCAGCTATGTCAAATGCTGAATGTTCATTATGTCATCATGCAATACTTTTATTAAAATAATCATATAATGACATTCTGACCGAATCGTGCATTGATAAAAGAACCATTAGGTAGGCACTTGAAGGAAGAGGCGGGGATGCATGTGTGGAAAAAACAAGCGCAGAGCTGGTGAGACGAGAGAGCAGCACAATGAGGCACGAGTGATAAAAGAGAATGACAGATGAGTGTGTGTGTGTGTGTGTGTGTGTGTGTGTGTGTGTGTGTGTGTGTGTGTGTGTGTGTGTGTGCGTGTGTGTGTGTGTGCGTGTGTGTGTGTGTGTATAAGACATCCATACAAAAGACAAGAAAATGATGCTTAGAAACTGAAGGCTGCTACAAACACACCTTCTCGATCTGCATCCCGGGGGTTTATGAGATGTTTTCTGGGTTTTTCGGACCCCTCTAATTAATGTGGAATGTCAAGAAGCCGGTTTCCTTCATTAATGACCTCTGTAAGCTGCCAGATAATTGGAGCTCTGGATAAGGGCATCTGAAACACTGTTATACGACTCAGCACTTGTCTTGTTTCTTCATCTGCACTAATGAAGAGCTGTATTCATGTACTGCATCTCCAAACTGTGGTAGGGGTGTAAAGGACCGAATTACCACAATCACATCACTTTTTACTGTAATGAAGTATGAATAAATACATTTTTTACATAATTTAGTACAACTTTACAATAAGTTCTCATTTGTTAACATTAGTTAATGTATTAACTAACATGAACTAACAATGAGCAATACATTTGTTACAGTATATCTGTCCGTCCGTCTAACCAGCCATCCATCCGTCTATCCATCTGTCTATCCTTCCATCCATCCATCTATCCATCTATCCTTCCATCAATCCATCCATCCTTCTATCTTTCTATCATCCATCCGTCTATCTGTCCGTCTATCTATCCATCTATCCTTCCATCCATCCGTCCATCCATCCGTCTATCCATCCATTTGTCTGTCTATCTATCCGCCTATCCATCCGTCTATATATAGTGTATCTATCTCTCTATCCTTCCATCCATCCATCCATCAATCCATCCATCCTTCTATTTTTCTATCATCCATCCGTCTATCTGTCCGTCTATCTATCCATCTATCCTTCCTTCCATCCATCCATCCATCCACATATATATACACACACATACAGTATATATATATATATATATATATATATATATATATATATATATATATACACACACTCACCTAAAGGATTATTAGGAACACTATACTAATACTGTGTTTGACCCCCTTTCGCCTTCAGAACTGCCTTAATTCTACATGGCATTGATTCAACAAGGTGCTGAAAGCATTCTTTAGAAATGTTGGCCCATATTGATAGGATAGCATCTTGCAGTTGATGGAGATTTGTGGGATGCACATCCAGGGCACGAAGCTCCCGTTCCACCACATCCCAAAGATGCTCTATTGGGTTGAGATCTGGTGACTGTGGGGGCCATTTTAGTACAGTGAACTCATTGTCATGTTCAAGAAACCAATTTGAAATGATTCGAGCTTTGTGACATGGTGCATTATCCTGCTGGAAGTAGCCATCAGAGGATGGGTACATGGTGGTCATAAAGGGATGGACATGGTCAGAAACAATGCTCAGGTAGGTCGTGGCATTTAAACGATGCCCAATTGGCACTAAGGGGCCTAAAGTGTGCCAAGAAAACATCCCCCACACCATTACACCACCACCACCAGCCTGCACAGTGGTAACAAGGCATTATGGATCCATGTTCTCATTCTGTTTACGCCAAATTCTGACTCTACCATCTGAATGTCTCAACAGAAATCGAGACTCATCAGACCAGGCAACATTTTTCCAGTCTTCAACTGTCCAATTTTGGTAAGCTCGTGCAAATTGTAGCCTCTTTTTCCTATTTGTAGTGGAGATGAGTGGTACCCGGTGGGGTCTTCTGCTGTTGTAGCCCATCCTCCTCAAGGTTGGGCGTGTTGTGGCTTCACAAATGCTTTGCTGCATACCTCGGTTGTAACGAGTGGTTATTTCAGTCAAAGTTGCTCTTCTATCAGCTTGAATCAGTCGGCCCATTCTCCTCTGACCTCTAGCATCAACAAGGCATTTTCGCCCACAGGACTGCCGCATACTGGATGTTTTTCCCTTTTCACACCGTTCTTTGTAAACTCTAGAAATGGTTGTGCGTGAAAATCCCAGTAACTGAGCAGATTGTGAAATACTCAGACCGGCCCGTCTGGCACCAACAACCATGCCACGCTCAAAATTGCTTAAATCACCTTTCTTTCCCATTCTGACATTCAGTTTGGAGTTCAGGAGATTGTCTTGACCAGGACCACACCCCTAAATGCATTGAAGCAACTGCCATGTGATTGGATGATTAGATAATTGCATTAATGAGAAATTGAACAGGTGTTCCTAATAATCCTTTAGGTGAGTGTACATTTTGGTATGGTGCTGGGTTGCCAATGTGTCCTAAAGATAAATAAATTGAGAACCACTGGCCTAAATTAATGTAAAATCAAGAAACATATATTTTACAGAACTCTTTTACACACAATTGGGATTCAGTTTGCTTAGTCTATGATTAAGTTTCATTTGTGTGTGTGTCTGTGTGTGCGCGTGTGTGTCTGTGTCTGTGTGTGTTTCCAACAGAGCTGAATCTTATCTTCCCTTCTAATGTTCTTGTGGATCAGCCTCTGTGTTCCATCTGAAACACTTTCCACGAGTCCATATTCATCATCCGCTCAGCTTTATCACTTCATGATAATGTGAGAAGGTGTTGTGCAGCCCTTGTTCTCCTGTCTGGCACATAGAGAGGTCATGTCTCTGATAATAACACGTCTCCAGCGCTCATGAGATGCTTTTCACAGAGGTTGTCTCCTTTTCCACCCCTCTGTCTCTATCTCACACGCCCCCGTGTTACCATGGGAACAGTCCAAAAATCACTTCCTCTCGTCCTGAGAATAGCAGGTTTTTTGTTTTGCTTAAATACATTAAAGATGTCTAATTAACATTATGTACAACCCAGAAAACTCCAACACACTTTAATGCACTAAACAACCTGCTTATATACAAACATATCACTGCACAATAATATACATAACATCCTAATGCAATAACATAGGGCTGACACTAACGATTATTACTGCTATTCATTTTTCAATGCTTTATTCAAACATTTTCTCATAAGAAATATTACTTTACAAAAACAAATTCCCAACGTAAAAAACAAAGTGCCAAGTAAAAAAAGACATTTATATGAAAGCTTGTTTCTGCCATGGAATAAAAATAAAAAAGGTAATTGCGACTTCTCTCTTTATTCTCCGTTTTTTTCTCAGAATTGTGTACATTAGTATGATATTAAAGGTTAAAATTAACAAATGAACTATATATTAAATCCAATTGCTATACTAGTAATGTGCACATGCAGCTGATATTCTAAGTCTGTTGCATTTTTAATTTCTGTAGATAAGCAAATGCACACAGTATGATAAACCTCAATTTTCATATATAGTGACACGTGTCCTAACTAGATGCGACGCTGCAACACACGATAAAAGGCTGTTTTTCCATGTTGAGTTTTTGCCCTAACCAGCCGAGACGGAGATACGCAACGATTCTATTTTATGAACAGATATTATTCCTCAGGGCACTGATCAGGGAACTCAGGGAGTCGGACATTTTAAGGGCTGTCTCAATCGCAAAATCCTTCCAGTGCACTGGGACATTCGCTCTCTAAAAAAAATCCCACAATGCACCACAAAAGATGCTTACTATGCTGCCTTACCGTAAATTACGTCACATTTCTGAAGCGTGAAAGATAAAACGCACAAGCCAACTCAATAAATATAATGTAATATAATTCAAGAGTATTCTATGATGAAGACTGTTTCAGTCACTTAGTATGCATTTTTAATAATGTTAAAATGGTTTAATATTTTCATTTAATTATACTTGTCCATTTTGTTGCAATAGCTGTGTGCTTGAGGAGAGATTCCGCCCACATATTTGGGATCAATTTTCCGCCTAAAGTATTGCAGTAACGGATCGAAAAATAATTTTTGCAAATTCTCCCCTCTTCGATTGATTGGCTAGAGGAAGAGCTGTCAATCTACAACTAGTGGACCAATGGGGATGCTTAAGCCCGCCCTAATTTACATGAAACTCGAACTGCAACATTTGGAAAAACAAGCGCAGAACGTGGAAAGAAGAGCGAAGAGAAAAACAGCACAAGCGTACAAAAAAATTAAATATGAGTAGAAAATGTAAGAGTGCACAAAATACAGAGTAATAAAAGGAAAACATCATTTAAGAACACATAAACATAAGTTTAAGATTTGTGCAATATAATTTTTAATGTGTTTTTAAGTTTTGATTCTAACACATCAACTTTGAGGACAAAATGTTCACTTGCTGCCTTGATTCACGCTTATTATTATTTGATCCGTGACTGCAATACTTTAGGCGGAAAATTTATTCCATACACACGCTCTTCTGATTGGCTGTGATTTTTGATTGCGCCTCGTAGTTGTGACACATCTGGTGTGGACAGACAAATTGCTTGTTGCTGCAATCTTATCTTATCTTAGGACACAGTGTGACACTTCAATGCATTTCACACATTCCAACGTCACTGATTACTGGGAAGATATATATATATAAAATTATCGTTAGAATCATAGGTTATTTATTGCATTAGAATGTTCGGCATATTAATGTGCATCATTTCAGCCCTAATAACCAACATCATAGTTAGTGCAACACCATAACGCCATAAACACCCTACAATTCAATATGCCCTATAACCTCAGAAACTACAGGAGTGATGCCGTCCCACTGGGCACACAAATTATACTTTTGCCTTTGACTAGGCAGATGAATAATATCCTTTGTTCTGTTCTTGAAAGAGGATAAGATCCAATTTAACTTCATTTCCAGTTCATGTTATTCATAGAAATTACATTTACTTTTACAACTTAATTAGGGGCTTTGAATAAAATGGAGAATAAATTGAATTCATGTTCTTATCTAGATGAACTAAGATTGAGGGGCTCATTCAGACATTTGTGAATATTTCATTCACCTTTACATGTCATCTGTCAACTATACATTAGTATGACCTTTAAATATCATATTCTATTGCTTCTTAACACAGGACTCACGTCACGCTAGTGTTTCCAACAGAATACATACATTGACCTGCTTCAGTGTGTCAACTGTTATATTGCTATCATGCATTGATAGACTAAAAGACAATGCACTTAGGAACATAAATCGGTCATCGCATGTGCTTCATTGCTGCTGCTTATGAAAGAACTAAACGCTGTGACCCTGTAAATGAACGTGCTTGACCACCTCTCACAACTTCTTGTGCTGGAATCAGAGAGGATGAAAAACAAATATGAGCTTTCAATTTTGATAATTTCATTTGACAAATGTTTTTTCTACTCCGCTCTGCTTCATCCAGTTTCAACAACTGGAATTCATCAGCTTCACTGGAGCAGGAGGCTCACACGAGATCTCTCGCTTTTTTTATTCCTTATACAGTATTACACATGCTGGATTTCATTTCCACACAACACTGTCTGACCACTTCCAACCTCAGCCAAAAGTCACAATAACACTGAAGTTGAAGTTTTGGGGAAAACAGGCTCTATTGCAATTCTGGCTTTCTGCAGACACACACACAGTGGGTTTCCATGTTTTATGGGGACATTCCATAGACATAAGGATTTTAATACTGTACAAACTGTATATTCTGGCCCCTAACCCTAAACCTACCCATCACAGAAAACTCTCTACATTTTTACATTTTCAAAAAACATCACGTAGTTTGATTTATAAGCTGTTTTCCTCATGGGGACCAAAAAATGTCCTCCAAAGAGTTTGGATATTGCCATCATAAAGTAGGGTTTACCTGAACCACACGCACACACTCAAGCACGCACACACACACACGCATATTTCAAATAAATGCTATTCTTTTTATTCTTTCTATTCATCAATGCATCCTAAAAAAAGTATCACTGTTTCCACAAAAATATTAATATCTATATTGATAATAATCAGAAATATTTCTTGAGCAGCAAATCAGCATATTAGAATGATTTCTGAAGGATCATGTGACACTGAAGACTGGAGTAATGATGCTGAGAATTCAGCTTTTATTCACAGGAATAAATTAGATTTTAAAATAGAGAGAAAATATTTTAAATATTTAAAAATACAGTTTTTACAGTATTTTTAAACAAATAAATGATCAAACCTTTAAATAATAGTGTATATAACATACAACATTTAAATGTGTCCCATAAAACCTATCGCATCTTCCATGATGTTAGCTTGTAAAATTATCATTAATATGGCAACAGATTTAGATATAACAGATAGTGATGACAATGTCTGAACAAATAGATCGGATTACAGAACTGAAAAAGCAATTTTAGTGTACAGTCTGATAAGGAAAACCAGATCTGGGCCACATTTAGCAGCACAGTGAATGTAGTCTCGACAAAGTCTATAACTTCAAGGTCACTTACACTGTATAATTCACCCCCTGCAAATTTAAATCCAGCACATTTCTTTTTCCCCTTTTCACGCTCTGGTTCATATTCACACACACTCCATGTTACCAGAGACGTGTTCTCAATCACTCTCACCGTGAACATCAATGTCAACCTGAATAAAATCAGAGGTGAGTTACAGCTCACGCGGTGACCTCAGTTCACGTCATTCCCACTCATCTACCCTTCAGTGCCCTGTCTGGCTTTCTGCATGATATGCTGCACAACACGGGCGTCCACGTTTGCGGTTCCCTCTGCAGTAGATTCAGTAATTAGACTCTGTTGTGGCGATTTGTCGCTCTCAGCATGAATCTGTCAGAGCGAATGTTCATTTGCATTCAAAAACAGAGCCAGCGAGGGTTCGTTTGACACAAGCGTCATTACAGTGACCTGACTGACCGCTCCACGCTGCTCTTTCACTTTAGAGATACAGACTTAGAGTGTCAGTTTCAACCTTTAAAAGCAGGACACATGGATTTTTACAAGGCATACTACAATGCTTTATACTCAAATACTTAACCAAAATATACACTGAACTTATAGCTTCAATAGTATTTTATTACTAGAGTCCACAAACTAGCGTGAGAGCACAATTGATGGACAATTGACTTTTCACTCCTGCCGATGGGAGTGAAAAGCTCTGCGCGTGATCTACTGACGATGCTCAAATTCAAGAACACAGACGCAGCCGGATCATTTCCGCGCAATGACCAGCGCAATCTACCCGTTAGTGTCTGGTTTAAGACATGCTTTTTGGGCGGTAAATAATGGCGCAAACAACAGTAAATTGACGAGCGCAAACCTTAGTAAATCACCTTGCATGATTCATTTAAATACTCTCCTCCCATACATTTTGCGTCTGAAAAGGAAACTCCTACAAATGCATATGCAATAAGGAGAGCCGCAGAAATAACCCTGTCCACGCCTTTTCAGCACTAATTTATCACTGTGTGTCTTTAGTAAATCCTGACAGTATTGCAAAAAGTTTCTATATTTAATTTATCCTCATACAAATATATTACTGCAACACCCATGCATGTTTTTAACCTTTTTAATAGTCAAAACTATGGTAAAACCCCCACAATTACTACAATACAACTGTCATTTTGTAAGAAATATAGTTATAAAATGGCAAAAAAATTTGTTGCAAAAAGATTGGCAAAAAGATTCAGATTCAGACATCTTCTGTCAGACTAAAGGAACCACCAGATACAGATACCTCAGAAATGGTTTTAAATTAGGATGAAAGTGGGTGTAAAAAAATAAATAATACCATTTATTTAAGGTGTCAGGAAGAAGTGCTTGAAAATATTAGAGGAAAACGGTGTAAAACGTGAAAAATAAATGATAAAGAAAAAAAAAGATTAAAATAAATTAATGAATGAAACGTTTAAATAAACCAAATAAATAATAAAACAGAAATAAATACAGAAAAAAATAGTACAGTACTATGAAGTAGGGAAAAAACAGTAATGTAATAGAAAATAATTGTAAATAATATTTACAATATTATTTTTACCCACAGTCTTTATACATACAAATATGTGGCTGCCTTTTAAATTATACAATGGGAGTTCTTTTTAGGGGTCTATGGCATCTATAAGATTGAAAACTATTGCCATAGTATAGATCAAAGTGCCATGGTATTACTTCTGTAACCATCATTGTACCACGGTACCTTGTATTTGGTAAAGAGAGAGAATAATGAAGGACTTACTCATTTTTCTGTAAAGCAAGTAGCAGTTGCTCACCGTCCACTTCAATCAATACCTTCAGTGATCCAGGATGACCCTAAAATCAGACAAAGACAAACAAATATCAGTCAGAGACAGAGGGCACGGAAGAAATGCAAAGAAATCACATTTTTTGTAATCACTTCCAGACATCCCCACATTTATGGATGGTGAAAAAATAAAACTCATTGTAGCAGAGGGCAACAATGCAGCTTGCTCTGTATCAGAATGTCAAAACATGAAGGAAAGTGGGTTTAAAATGACTTTATAATACATTTAGTACTGTCAAAACCTCAAGTGCATATTAAAATGTTATTTTGCATTTTAAATAAAACATCTGGGGGGGGGAACAGAATAAAAAACAAACATTTTTGTCACAAAATTGGATTCCAGCAAAGAGATGTTAAGAATCACAGCAGTTATTACATCCATCAAAATGGGAACATGTAAAGTCACATCACGTGCACTGCATTAAAGGGGTACTGTTTTGCTTTTTCACTTTTTCAACTTCAGTTAGTTTGTAATGTTGCTGTTTGAGCACAAAAAAGATCTGCAAGGTTACAAATCTCAAAGTCCACTCCAAAGGGAGATATTTTTTGGACTACAATGTGTTTCTTGTGAAGTCGCAATGTAACTCATGTAAATAACATGAGTTATTTGGACCCCCCCCCTGGACTATGCAAAAAAAGGTGCAAGGCCAGGTTGAACTGCATTAGAGAAGACATAGTTGTCGTGATGTCAAAGAGACACTGTTTTTTCCACCCGTTTCCAAAACTCGTTTGACCTTCCTACGGCTGTCGAACTTAGAGTGGTTACAATTTATTTTTAACACTGTCCCTGAACATTATAACCCCAAAGTCAAAGTCAAAAACTTTGTCGGGACAACCTGCTGTTTGTGGATCACAACTTGTAAGCATGTCTTAATATTTCTAGTTGCGTTTTCTATTAACAGTTCCAATTATAAGTTGTATGCTGTTGCTATGATGTAAACAAAGGGCAAAGTTTTGCCTCCGCTCGCCTGCTAGCTAACATTAGTGTTGATAGAGTGCTTAAAGCATTAGTTCACTTCAAAATGAACATTTACTGATATTTTACTCACCCCCATCTTATCCAAGATGTTCATGTCTTTCTTTCTTCAGTCGAAAAGAAAGTTTTTTGAGGAAAACATTCCAGGATTATTCTCCCCATCACAGACTTCCATGGCAACCAAAATGTTGAAGGTCCAAATCAATGCCATTTCAAAGTGCTTCGAAGGGCTTCAGAGGCTCTGCACGATCCCAGACGAGGAATAGGGTCTTATCTAGCGAAACGATCGGTCATTTAAAAAAAATAAAATAAAATGAATATACTTTTTAACCTAAATTGCTCATCTTGCGCTGCTCTGCGACGTGCCAATGATTGCGCAATCACGTAGAAAAGGTCACGGTAGACGTAGGCAGAAGTACCGCCCCCATGTTTACAAAGCGCACATGCGAAGACTAATACAAACGCCCTTTAGCAAAAAAAAAAGGTAAATTTACGATGTCGGACGATTTTGAAGTTGAAAATGGAGTGTTTTTTGGTAAAAGGCATTTGTATTAGTCCTCTCATGTTCGCTTGGGGCGGTATTTCCGCCTATGTCTTGCGTGACCTTTCCGCCATGATTGCGCAATCATTGGCACGTTGCAGAGCAGCGCAAGATGAGCAATTTAGGTTAAAAAGCAAAAAAATATATTATTATTTATTTATTTATTTATTTTTCGCTAGATAAGACCCTATTCCTCGTCTGGGATCGTGCAGAGCCTCTGAAGCCCTTCGAAGTGCTTTGAAAATGCTTTTCAACATTTTGGTTGCCATGGAAGTCTGTGATGGGGAGAAAAATCCTGGAATGTTTTCCTCAAAAAACGTCTTTCTTTTCGACTGAAGAAAGAAAGACATGAACATCTTGGATGAGTAAAATATCAGGAAATTTTCATTTTGAAGTGAACTAATCCTTTAATGTATATTTTGTAAGCTCTCGCTTTTGTAAGGCTGTTCACCACCCCTTAGGAAAATTAACCATGGTTTTGAGATTGATTATGGTTTGTATAGGGCATATGGGGCCCCCCTTTAAGGGATACAGTATTCAAGTGTGCAATGGAGTAGTATTGTAGTATTTTGTTTTAGAACACAGCTAGAGACTTTTTATCTCGATTTTAATTGATTTTCATTTTTATGAACCAATGTCGATTCTTAAATCCCAAGAATTTATTAGTCATCCTGTTTTCAGTTGATGAACGAACAGAACATTGTAGCGCCTCCCATCCAATAAATTACAATAATCTTTGTGCTTTGTTACTTTTGATATGAAACAAAGTCTTATTACAGAATTTTAAAAATAAATACTGTTTTGGCGCTGTTTAATGTGGCGTGACAGATTGCAGCACGGCGCGCACGTGAACTGATTATCTCTTCCGCTTTAATAGCAATTACAGCACAAAATAAACATGAATGATCATCTGAAGGTATGTTAAAAGATAGATTACAACTTACTGAAATCCGTATCATGTCTTATGTAATTGCTCAATCAGTGTTTCAACCGTCAATAAAACAGCTCATAAACAATGTCATGCAACGTCATATTTACCTAAAAAAAAAAACATATTCAGTGACCATAAACTCATTAGTCAGCTAGAAAAATTAGATCTAGAGAGGAGCATTTTGCTAAATATGTGCACCATATTACATATATTTATTCAAAATTGTATTCAGTATTTAATGCATGTTTGAATAAATCAGTCAAGTTTTTATGACAGCCACCATTTAAATGTTTATACTTCAAAAAACTAATGTCATTTAATAGTTAGCATTATAACTTTATAAAAAAAAACATCCTTGAGTGTAATTTAAGTGTTAGTATACAATCAGTTAATTATTTCACTATTACAGTAATGTAGTACCAACTGACTCCCATGTATAGTTTACAGCATTAGTTTTTACTTTGTAAATGAAAAACTACACGCCTATAGACTGAACACATAATACACATGTACAGGACGTCACCGTTTTCACAAATTCATGTTTTTGTAGTTGAGGCGATAATGGTATCATTTTCAAAAACAAAAACGTTTTCAAAAGTTTGCATTTTCAGGCTTCCAAAATGCAGTTGTCATGTAAATGAATGGTCAAAAGATGGCATAAAAAGTTTCCCTTTTTTAGTTCAGATTTAAAAATTAGACCAAACCATCTCATTAGACACCAATTTCTGCATTAGCATTTCATCTGCATCTACCCATATAACGCTGGTTGTCATAGCTGGTTGATTGCCACTTGAAGAGATGGCAGCTGATTGGTTGATTACTTAATTACTCACACCTGTGGCACTTCTGGACGCTCTATAAATACCATGTTGTGCTGGTGAACTCATCTCAGCACACTTCAATCTGTCAAAGAGTCTGATGGCTTGCTTTTCAACATTTTCTTGGTTTGGATTTACTGATAATAATATGAAATGTTATGTGAGAGTTTATGGATTCAGTTGCATGACTTAATGAGTAAACAGTGTGAGTAAAAGTGCTGGTTTATTCACGTAGTTATATTACCCAAAGTCAATGACCATTTTTAAAAGTGGTTAGTACAAAAACACACATTCCTGATGGCCCTACATTTTTATTCTCATTAAATATTTAGAGAGTAAAATGGGTTGCAATAGCCGTTTCATGTTTTGTTAGCAGTTATATTTGTCAAAAATGAAGTCCAACTGCTGCGTAATAGACAATGCAAGGCCTTGGACCAATAGACAGCGAGAGAAAGCATATTTCCAGCTTTGAGTGGGCTTTTGTGCAAGATAAAATGAATCCGCCATTGTGTCATAGCTCTATAGCTGTCAGGATTATTTTTATGTCTCAATTCTCTCTGACATTAATTCTCTTCATGCTCTGTAAGTCTGAAAGTTCGGCAGATTTACTCCGAGGCTCTGAGGGGAATGGATTTAAACCAGCCAGGCGTCGACAAAATACAGCAGAAATAAGCATGAATCATCTGTCCAACATGAAGAGCTCCATGCGTCATTGCATATGTATGTTAATGCGCGGCTACAACCGTGACAAATTCACACAAGGTAAATCAGATCGTGAGAGAACGTTTGCTAAGTGTTCAGCACAAATTTGACCTAGAATATGGGCTGACCTTCATCCAAAAACAGAGAAACCCAAGGAAAGTAAGGGATTCCAGACTCTTTCCCATGGTAAAATCGCTGTAAAATACGTCACCTTATGGCCTATTGCTTTATTGAACACATGGACGTAACATTCACTGTCTTGGTTGAAAAACGATTAAACCACATGGAATAAGTTTATGGGTTCATAGGAGTGCATGTTCTTGCATGCATAAATCTCTGATGAGAAGACATTTGGGGGTTGACGCTCTTATGGATGTACCTTGGTTACAAAACCACAGCTAACAACTTTGACCTCCATAAATCTGTAGTTAAGCAAACAAATGGAGTAAATTTAACACCATTGTAAGGGTTCCTCAGAGAGGTTTTAAAGTTAAATCACTGCAAGAGTCCAAAACCTCAAAGCAAGAAGTACACAAAAACTCAACAAAGCTTTCAATGGTCTTCAGACGTGACTGGCACTGGCTTATATACAGTAAGTATTGATTCTCCCCCTTCTGGTGGCCTACAGAAAGTGTCAGTCGACAAGTCAAAATCTCCATCACTAATTAATAAATCTACTAGGGAACAAGAGAGACTTGCATTACTGAATAATCACCGGTCTCCAACAATAACATTAACTCCCATCTCAATTTTATCGAAGACCACCTGGAGGATCTAAACAGCCATTGGAGGACTGGAGCGAAAAGAGACGAAACAAAAGTTTTAAGTGTCAGTATATATGACAAATGTCCCACAAAAACAAAACACAGCATTCCAGCTGAAGAGCCTCATTCCCGGGCTTGATGTGTGGTGTTGGGAGTATTCAGGGATGTTCTTGCATTGCTCCAGGAAACTTTACAGGAGAATGTCATTATGTCAGTCAGTGAGCCAATGCCAACTGGGTCATGAAGAAGAACGAGGATCTGAAAAACACATGTAAAGTGGAAGAGTTGGCGCAGTGGGTAGCGCATGTGCTTGGTTGTGGTGATGTGGGTCCAGACTGTGTCATGTGCCGATACATTTCCCCCTATCTTTTCCTATAGTTGCTGCCTCCCTTGACTTTCCTATATATTAAAGGCAAAATACCATAAATAAAATGAAAAAATGCATGCAAGGGCTGTAAAAGAAGAAAAAACAAGTTAAATAGAATAATTCACCTAAATTCACCAGCACTGTCATCATTTATTCACCCTCATGTTGTTCTAAAACCTTATGCTGTTATTTTTCCTGTGAAACACAAGATCAATTTGAACCCATTGAAGCCTACTGTATATTTGATTCTTAAAAGGCAAAATATGTAAGATATTAGATAAAAAATATCCAAAAACATTTAGAACAATGTTATATATTTTGTTGACCTGTGTACTTACATTATCCCAAACGTTTCCAACAATTTTTAAATCCAGAGAAATCAGCTATTTTAACCAGTCTTACGGACCGTGTCATTGCGTCGCCTGTCAATGACGTCATATCCACACTACTCTCGATTTCCGTAGAAACCATGGAAACACTAAATATGTTTTAATATAGTATGTATTTTATTAGACAGGCGAGAAACTGTTTGAATACATTTATCAACAGAAAACTAACCATTGTCATACAGTGCAACATGGTTAGTCTTATTGTTTGAATCCCTTGTTTTCTTGATTCACCGCGAGTAACGTTTTTAGCTCAGAGTAGAGGTCTACATGGATTTATATTTTAAATGATCAGCCGGTTCCGGGTCGGGTCCCAATCTATTACTTCGGGTACCCGGATCTGTTTAACGTTGTGTGTAATACCCGAGTAGATTCAGCGCTGTCCATGTTTTGTAACATGCAACGTACAATTAGAATGAGAAAAGTGTGTGCCTGTCAGAAGTAGAGCGGGCGGAGTTAATGCAAGCGCACGGTGATCATGAGTTTTCCTGTGTTATGTGTACAGCAGTAAATGCAAACAAACTTCAAATCTCAAACTGCTTGCAGCCTTGCACAGTGCACACTCACATTTAACATATTTCAAATCAGCAACAAAATCTGAGGTGAACTGTCACATGGATGCTTTCTATGATGCTCAAATTGCGTTAAAAAGCATAGGCTACATTTCCGGTCGATCCTGCTAACGTGCATGTGTAGTCTCAAGCACGCACTTCATAATAATATAATATCTTGTTATATCTATATTTCTGGTCAGACTCGGCACAGAGATGATCTTAAATAAGTAATGCTACCGTCCGTGGCCATGGCTCTGAACGAGCAATCGTTATTACATTTCAAAAGGGCAAACTGTTGAATTTATCTTATGTGAGTTGACTCAAGATACAAAAAACTGCAAAACTGCAATCCGTCACCATGACAGCAAGTGGACTTTTGAAGCTGGAATAATGAGTGGATTAAGCATGCTCGGCAAGAGAGGAATAACATGGATGGAACTTTCTTGGCAAGGAGGATTGTATGCATCAAAGACATAGACAAAGGTGAAGACTGCTAACTAGAGGCAAGACATAAAGTTGGGTAGGTAAGACACATTTTCGCGACTTATTTATTGACTTGTTAATAACAATTTGCTGTGGAATATGATCAGGTCTAGTCGGGTCTGGGTAGTACATTTATGGAATTTCTCGGTTCTGCTCGGGTCCTGGTCCAACTTTTCAAATTCCATGTATCACATTTGCGGGTCTCTTCTGGTTTGGGTACAAATCTTTGGACCCGTGAAGACCTCCATCATACAATATATTTAAAAATTAATTGCATGTAATTTAGCAACAGTCATTTAGTCATCCTGTTTTTATTAATATGATATTCTAATATTGATCTAGATTACTGCAAAGTGCAACAAGTCTCTCATACCAGCCACCGAGTGAACGCACAGAGTAACGGTATAAGATAACTTTCAACACACTCAAATGTATTTAGTATAACTGTTTTAACCATGTAAAACAGCGCTACGTTACCCCAAATATGCAACAAAAAGAGCGGAAGCGGCGACTGCAGCATAAGCAGAATAAAATCTCAGAGGCCAGTCTTTCTTGTTAGCATTCACTCCCATGGCTCTCGTCGCATCCTACTTCATACCACCGTGTGTAACGTTAATAAAACTTTAATACATTCGCTCATTCATGAACATGATTTCTGACTAAGTCTGTCAGATTCCTTTCCATCGGCTGTGGAGGTGAACTGCATCATACTGCTACGCCTTTGTTTTAAATAAGCGACCTTTAACAGCGAAACGTACATACTGTGCCTTTAATTTTCAAAAAAGTAAACATAAGAATAACTTTTATATTTTTAAATATTGGTAATATTTCAAGATGAGCTATTACTGGACTGAAGCTTACTTGATTATCCATTTTATAGAAAAAAATCATAACATGTGAGTATATGATGAATCAGGTTTTGAGGATTGTTTATTTGATGATCTCTCAATCGTCATCATTCCGTTAATAATAAAATTAATAATACCAGTTCAAAGTAATAGCAACTGTCAAGCTCCGAAAAAATAAATAAATAAACCACACAAATCTTAATTTGCAAATTTCAGGACTAGAATATTATTAGTATTGCACTGGAGATAAAAGTGGTATATGGTTATTTATGACACTTTTTTGTCCTTTTTTGACCTTTGACAGAAGTGGTTACTATGAACTGTGATTGTATGGAAAAATGTGTAAAGATTTTTTTCTTTTGTGTTCCACAGGAGAAAGAAAGTCATGTGGGTCTGTAACAACATGAGGGTGATAAAGTCATAACTGTCATAAGGACAATATATTTTTAGTAGAACCATTTCTTTAAAGAAAAATGAACTTAGCCATTTGAAATGTTGCATGGTCTAAAAATAATTAATGAAGCAGAGTAAAAACAGTAATTCTGGAATTGAATGTGCAGAACTGAATAACAGATATATATATATATAGACTGTATATATATACACACAACAAACCTTCACTAGTACAACTACCTTTTCCCTGTGTTCTAATGCTGATTCCACACACACACTAGATTTCGGGATCTTTGTTGGCACTCCCCATAGGTGTAATGACTTTTATACTGTACAAAATGTATTTTCTGTCCCCTAACCCTAAACCTACCCATCACAGAAAACTCTCTGCATTTTTACATTTTCAAATAAGCATCATTTAGCGTGTTTACTAATCCATTTCCATCGCGGGAACCACTGGCTGGTCCTTACAATGTAGGTTAAACAAGTACACACACACACACACACACACAGAGATCCCTGTGTGGTCCGATTGACTCTTTATGATTGTTGCTCACGGCGGTACACATGTAAAAATTTGTCTGTAAATCCTTTTTACAAACTCCAGTAAGAAAACAACACACTCCAAGTAAATAAATTAACAAACAAATGGGCTTCAAAACATTCCTGCATGTCTCCATTCCATAAATTGGTTGAGAAATGTTTTTCATTAAGGACAAAAGCAACAATTCCCCTCCAGGACTCATGTTCCCTCACAGGCAGGTCTGTTCCCCAAAACATATCAAACTGTTCAAACTCACTCCTTGTTAAAAAAAAGAACAGACATGTAATCATAATCTGTACTGAACACATTTATCTTTAAAGTCTAACTTCAAAGTCAACATACACTGCCTGGCCAAAAAAAAATAAAAAAATTTGCTGTTTGGATTTAAATAGGCAAATGCTTTAAGAGTCTATGGTTGGATCATTATGGCAGTGATTATTGTGTTTCTAGCATGTTATATGTTTGGCAATAGTTCTTCTAACCCTCATTGATGGAGTGTGTAGCTTTTAATGCAGGAAGACACATCATGACCATAGTCCAGGATGACCATGTCAAGGCTCATCAGGCTCAGACTGTGAAAGAATGGTTGGGAGGGATCATGAAGAATCATTTCCATGCATGAATCAGCACCTCTGAGTCCAGACCTTAAATTCATTGGAAGTCTTTGGGATGTACTGGAGGAGACTTTACAGAGTGCTGGACTCTTGCATTGGCAATTCAAGATCTTGATCAGAAACTGATGAACTTCTTGATGGAAATAAATGTTGTGATGTTGTGATGAGGTACATACATTTTTGGTTAAGATCTTTTAATGACAAAGCTATATGTGTATAAAGGCATATGCAACCCATTTAAAGAGAACCTGTTATGCCATATTACAAAGTCTTGATTTTGATTTGGGCTCTACTTCTCATGCTTGAATGTTCATTAAACACATTATTTTTCACATATTTGACGATGTTGCAGTTCCTCTCTTCCCAGTCTGTCAGTAATGCTCTGTTTAGTTGCTGTCTCTATGAAGCCCCTCCTTCTGAAAAGCACAGTGTGCTCTGATTGGTCGGCTGGACCAGTGTGCTGTGATTGGTCAAACGGTTGTCTTGGAAATGTCCCACCCCTTACCATAACTGCCAGTTTCAACACACTACTAACTAACTCAACCAGGCCCCGCCCCTTTAGTCTGCGTATTAATTATTTAAATGAGGAATATTGGCAATATTGCGATTAAACTTTCCTTTATGTAAATGCAATACTTTGATCAAACTAACGCGATTAAGCTCATAATCGTAGTAACCATAGCCGCATTAAACTAGGTGGCGTACGCCAATTTTAATCTCAATAAACAGGCATGTAAAAACCTTAGATTTCATTCATGATCAGAGCGGTAATAATGTGATTTGTGACATTATTCTGAAGTTTTCTCTTCTTCAATCTCCTAAACTCTGTCAACACAACTTGCTGCATGCGTGTTGATTCTGCTCGTGTCATGTAAACATCTTACTGAGATTAAGACCTTACTCTGATTATTAGAAATAATCGCATTATTGGTGCACATGTAAACGTAGTCACTGATATAGAGAATAACTTCCTTTGGAGTGACTTTGCAGACCTTTTTCACGCTCAAACAGCAACATTACACACTAAAGAAAGATGAACAGGTAAAAAAGCACAGGATATTGAACTAGAAAGAAATTGAGGGCTTGATTTTACCAGTGACTTACCATTGACTTGATGAGACTAACCGGTCTCTGCTGTCCTCCAATGAGCAGGTGTGGTTCAACGACGTCATAATGCTCCAGCCTGTTTAGTGTATTGTGTTGACTCGGATAGGCAGCTGAAAGAAGAAAAACAAGTACATGATGACATCACTTTAAAGTAAACAACAAATCTTGGGCATAGACTTTTCATTGAATGACGACATCACTGATTCACAGACTAACCCTGCTGAGCATTCCTTATTTAAAATTGAACAACATTGTTAATCGATGCTTTCAAACATCAGGTTTGCCCTAACAACAATCTCCATGGAAACTGCAACCATTTCAGGGCTGATTCGATTCAGATCAGACCTCTATAATGACCTAATGAAGATTGTTCTTGAAGATTGTTCCTCATCCAGGAACACATAAACACATAAAAGTGACATCACATATACAGTGCAGCCACAAAAGACGAAAATAAGGTTTTAGTTTAAAATAATTTAAATGTTATATTACAATAAAACTGTTCAATATCTACACATAACTGCATCATATTTCTCACTCAAATGAAAATGCACAGCTGATCTCTTCTACTTTCTCTCACACAACAGAGGTCTGTGACGACTGATTTAATTTCACACAATGTCGCTGCTTACAATGAATCTGTTCCTGGCCAGTCTTTTTTCTGTTTTTTTGTTGCTGCAAAACTGCATTTTACTTATTATTTTATTTTATTTTTTCCATTCAGCATATATCAATATCAAACAGTAAATCAATCATCTTTTTCATTTTTTTCAATGTCAATCACATACAGTAATCCATATTGTAGGCTAGTTTTACTTTTGAGTCATAATTTCCTGTATATAAATGTGTGTGTGTGTGTGTGTGTGTGTATACACCGATCAGGCATAACATTATGACCACTGACAGGTGAAGTGAATAACACTGATTATCTCTTCATCACGGCACCTGTTAGTGGGTGGGATATATTAGGCAGCAAGTGAACATTTTGTCCTCAAAGTTGATGTGTTAGAAGCAGGAAAAATGGGAAAGCGTAAGGATTTTAGTGAGTTTGACAAGGGACAAATTGTGATGGCTAGACGACTGGGTCAGAGCATCTCCAAAACTGCAGCTCTTGTGGGGTGTTCCCGGTCTGCAGTGGTCAGGATCTATCAAAAGTGCTCCAAGGAAGGAACAGTGGTGAACCGAAGGCTGGCCGGTGTGGTCCGATCAAACAGACAAGCTACTGTAGCTCAAATAGCCCCGAAAGCGGCAACAGTGGGCACGTGAGCATCAGAACTGGACCAAGGAGCAATGGAAGAAGGTGGCCTGGTCTGATGAACCATGTTTTCTTTTACATCACGTGGATGGCCAGGTGCGTGTGTGTCACTTACCTGGGGAACACATGGCACCAGGATGCACTATGGGAAGAAGGCAAGCCGGCGGAGGCAGTGTGATGCTTTGGGCAATGTTCTGCTGGGAAACCTTGGGTCCTGTCATCCATGTGGATGTTACTTTGACACGTACCACCTACCTAAGCATTGTTGCAGACCATGTACACCCTTTCATGGAAACGGTATTCTCTGGTGACTGTGGCTCTTTCAGCAGGATAATGCACCCTGCCACAGAGCAAAAATAGTTCAGGAATGGTTTGAGGAGCACAACAACGAGTTTGAGGTGTTGACTTGGCTTCCAAATTCCGCAGATCTCAATCCAATCGAGCATCCTCGCAACTTACAGGACTTAAAGGAACTGCTGCTAACATCTTGGTGCCAGATACCACAGCACACCTTCAGGGGTCTAGTGGAGTCCATGCCTCGACGGGTCAGGGCTGTTTTGGCAGCAAAAGGGTGACCAACACAATATTAGGTCATAATGTTATGACTGATTGGTATTTATATACACACACACTTATTTTTTGTCACTTCTTTAAAAAAAAACATTTTATTTATTTATTTTATTTATAATGTTCATGGTTAGTTTTCTATGCCAGCACAGCAGCTCACTACAGTAGTTCTGGAACAGATTCTGTATGTTTCTGTACAAGCATAAGCAAATTGTTTCCTCCCAGACAATACAGTTTACCACAGAGATGTCAACAACATAAACACATTTACACTCACTGAACTCGCTGACAACCAAAACAACACACACACACATCAAGCATTTATCAAGAATGACACCAGCAGTGCATTTCGTTAATCATGCATGAAAACTCTTCATTATGCAGTGACAGCCGAGTTAAGAATGAAGTTTACAATACAAACCCACTGAACAAGCCTTAAACATGCAGAACGCCACGCTAGTCCAAACAAAAGAGTTCACTAGCATCTACATGCTACCGCCTTACATTATTTGTCTTCATTGAATCTTTATAAACAACTGAAACATGCTCTATGCAATACAGATCTTCTTGGCTTATAAGGCTTATAAGTGAGAAATTAAAAGAGTTCCAATCAACTATTGCAAACAAAGAACTTTGTTAAATTGTATTTTAAATAAGCATTGTAAGGCATCATAGGCACACATCCAACATGACAGCTGTTTCAAAAGTGAACCATTGCCAGATTTTAAGGCAGATTTTATGCAACAAAGTAGTTCACTAGGTTTTTGTATGTATTTCACATTTTTACCCCATCTGACCCACAATCAGACGGCCTCATAGACCTCAAAGTCCCTCTGTTCTGGGGTCATGGAATGAACCCAAGTTTGTGTGAGTTCCAGCGAGCAGGTCTTCCTCTCAGACTGAGGCTGTAGATTAGTCATCTCAGCTCTGCTTTATGTCTGATACTAGGGTTTCCCACTTGCCGAACACACAGTGAAAAGGAACAGACACTGTGGACAGATAACATTGTGAAATGTCTTGGTCAGCACATTTACAGACTCTCTGAAACTCTCAAACAAACAGAGCCAGGATGACCACCATCCTTCATTGTATAAGTGTATTTTGTCAGTTTTGGAGAAAGAAACGGACTCCTCTCACTTTCAACAGCTTTGTTTCCAGCAAATTTCTTAACGTGTAAATATTTGTATAAACAAAAAAGATTCATAAACTGAGACATGAACTTGACAAATTTCACAAATATTTTATGAACAGCAATGGAATAATGAGCTCCTGAACAGAGCGGGGGTCAATATCAAAAGTAGCTGCTTTAAGTCCTACAGTGCATCTCATCTTCATGGACTGAAAAAGATTTGTGGGCGTTCCCAGTTCTGTCACTCTAATGCTATTGGTAGACTGCATGTCTGGTTATATCTTTAGAAAATGCAATCACAACAGATATATAAAACTACGATATTCTAATTTGACTAGGAATTAGACTTAAAGGGGTGGTTGATTGTGATTTCATTTTTTTTTTTACTTTAGTTAGTGTGTAATGTTGCTGTTTGAGCACAAACAACATCTGCAAAGTTACAACGCTCAAAGTTCAATGCAAAGGGAGATATTTTCTTTTAAAGAAATCGCTTTTTAAGGACTACAACAAATGGCTGGTAGGGACTACAACAAGCTTATATACAACAAGCTTATTCACAGGCCCTACAATTTACATAAACCCTGCCCCCGGGAACACGCAACAAAGGCCATGCTGAGAAGAGGAAGAGTTGTTGTAGTCGAGCACATTTGGGAGTCTGCTCAAGCTGTCGCATCCGTCTTTTCATATTTACTGCAATACAGTACGTAACACAAATACAATAGCATGTCATAAAAGACATGTCATATACCTGTTCTATCTTCATGCAGCAGATATTCTCTGGCTCTGTGCATCTTACAACAGTTCCCACACAAGCAATTTATAGATTAACATGACAGAATATGCTAATTGATGAAGATAGTTAACTCCACATCAGCTACATAAATTCATCAACTAACCATTCAGAAACGTCCTGTTGCATCTACATTTTGTCACTTCTTCTTGATTCTCTCCATCATTGTCCGGCTCCGGTTGGAACATAAAAGGCTCGGACATTTTCAGTGCCTGTCTGCGTGAGGTAATCGGAGCTGCTAATGTAGCCCCTCCTGTTCAAATCAACCAAGCAGGACTCAAACCCGAGTCCGCTGGCATGAGAGTCGGACGCTCTAACAAGGACGCTAAAGGTTGCAACGTCTAGCGTCAGTCACTAGAGCGTCTCTTGAGATCAGAGGAGTGAGGTTTACTCGCACAGCAACTACTAGCTGGCCTCCGTTACACTAACATGAGCTCTTGAAGCTCCGCCCTCTTCTTGAAAGGGGGCCGGGAGCAGCAGCTCATTTGCATTTAAAGGGACAAACACAAAAAGGCGTTTTTGCTCACCCTCAAAAAGCGTCAATTTTCACATGCTATAAAAAATCTGTGGGGTATTTTGGGCTAAAACTTCACATACACACTCTGGGGACATCAGAAACTTATTTTACATCTTGTAAAAAGGAGCATTATAGGACCCCTTTAAAAGAATTAGCATTCTGCTGCTGGAGACTGTTGTTATATAAACCACAGCAGTGCTCAGTGCATTAAATCATTAACTAAATTAACAATCGATCTATCAACAAATTAAACTCACTCATTCGAATTTGACAGTTAATAAATTTTCTTGTCCCTAATAATCAACATAATGCAGGGGAAACTGTAATATGAACTGCAGCAGTGCTAAACTGCTCACTGCAATGATTAACAACACAAACTATCAATGTATGACTCAAACTCCCTGAGAATGCAGACATTTCATTATATCCATGTATGTGGTTACAGTCAAATCATATAAAACAGTGAAATCGTGTGTGTGTGTGTGCATGTGTGTGCATGCGCTTGTGTTAACGGTGACAATTTTTTCAGGATTCTTTAATGAATAGAATGTTTAAAAATACATTTATTTTCAATACAAATGTTCTGTAATGTAATGTAAATGTCTTTACTGTCACTTTTGATCATGTGTCCCTGCTGAATATAAGCATTAATTTACTTTTATTTTAAATATATATATATATATAAACCATTTATGTGCATATATACACACAAATATAAATAGTTTTTTTTCTTAAAATTATAAAATTGAATTTATTATATGTAAATAGGAGAGTCACTCGCCTCTCCCATGTTTGCATTCATGTGAATTAAAGTTAATGGAACACAGAGTTCAGTGTGACTGCAGCTTTAACCGCTACACCAAACCACCCCAATACACGGCTTAGGCTGCATTTCTTATGGCTGATGTAGAATTAGCCATAATTTCCATGGCAATAAAACTGATCCTAAATAATCAAGCCCAGGGCGTGACAGATCTGAATCCAACACCCACTGCTTCTGAAAGCAGCCGTCTGAAGCCTATTGCTGCTGGTTTTGAGGTTAGTTTGGGTGATAGAGTAGCCGGGTCTACGCTGACGTCACTGTTTTACGAGTACGGCCGACACACACACATGGAATCGTCATCATGTTTGTAGCCGTTTCATTTCGGTGGTCCTTTTAAGAAGCCGTACACCTCTGGGTTCTTTCGCATTGGCTCAGTTGTGGGTGAATGGACGCTATTGTTAGCGCGACACAGCAGGGCTTTTAATGTTCACTTGTAAACGGTGTAATGGATGGGAGAACTCGAGCTGCATGTCTCATTCGCGTGAACCCAACAACAAGCGATATTTGTTCATTTCAGAAACCCCTGCTTGTGTGGTGGAGCCATTTAAGAGAGTCAGTAAATTATAAAGTTATAGAGATGTGGTGAGGGAACGTGGCTCCAGCGCTTATTTACATGCTCAATAAAGCAGAGCGAGAAACTTCAGCCATTACACTCTTCACCCATGCTGTTATTTATATATCTTCAGTAGAGTCAATAAAGCGAGCGTGTGGTTGGGAGCGTCTATGTTATATGTGTTTGTTCTTTATAGGCAGATCTTTTGTACTGGATTTATGAGAGCAAATGACTGAATAATAAAGGTATAAAGCCTTGAAGCGGTGGCTCAGAAATCTTATGTCGCTTCCAGATGCAAATCGAATCAAATCCTTCTTCAATATTTGAAAGAAAAATGCAAGTGCTGTGGTAAATGCACACACTGGGTTTGTGTGAATAAGTGACGGTTTTCTGCTTTGATCTCTGAAACACCATCAGAAATAGTAAAATGTCTGTTTAAAGAATATATAGGTGTTCGAAACTGACATCACTTCTGAGGAAACTTCTGAGGGGGGGCAAGCTCAAACTAGCCTAAATTGGTCTTAACTGGTCTCCCAGTCTGGTGACGGTCAAGCTGAAATATTGGTGGTTTTAGATGGATTTTGTTAGACTTAAAAATTACATAAAAGTAACCATGAATCAAATATACATTCATTCAAATATACATACGATCATAAAGACATTCATGAAGATGAAACTTAAAGGGGTCCTATAATGCCCCTTTTTACAAGATGTAAAATAAGTCTCTGTCCCCAGAGTGTGCATGTGAAGTTTTAGCTCAAAATACCCCACAGATAATTTTTTTACAGCATGTTAGCAAAAACGCACCATTTTTGTGTGTCCCATTAAAGGCAAATTAACTGCTGCTCCCAGCCCCCTTTCAAGAAGAGGGCGGAGCTTCAAGAGTTTGTGTTAGCAACTCCGATTACCTCACGCAGACACGCACTAAAAATGTCAGAAACCGTTCAGCCTTTTATGTTCAAACCGGAGTCGGGCAATGATGGAGAGACTCAAGAAGAAGTGACAACAAGATGCAACAGGACGTTTCTGAATGGTTAGTGGATGAATTTATGTAGCTGATGTGGAGTTAACTATCTTCAAGTCATCAATTAGCATATTCTGTCATGATAATCTATAAATCGCTCTTGTGGGAACTGTTGTAAGATGCACAGAGCCAGTATTGCAATACAGGTGAAAAGACGGATGCGACAGCTTGAGCAGACACCCAAATGTGCTCGACTACAACAACTCTTCCTCTTCTCAACATGGCCTTTGTTGCGTGTTCCTGGGGGCTGAGTTTATGTATATTTTAGGGTTAGTGATGTCACTAACCTGTGAATAAGCTTGTAGTCCCTACCAGCCGTTTGTTTTAGCCCTTAAAAAGCGATTTCTTTAAAAGAAAATATCTCCCCTTGCATTGAACTTTTCAGATGTTGTTTACACTCAAACAGCAACATTACACACTAACTAAAGTTAAAGTGAAATCATAATCGACCACCCCTTTAAACTAGATTTCCCAGAATGCCTTAGTTGTGTCAAGTCAGCATCCATCAGAACTGGTGATTTAACCCCAAGTTTGAGCAGATCTTGTAGGTCTGAGAACTTCACAACACCAAGATGCAACAAGCAGTGTTTAATCTCCAGTGGGAGTCTGAAGTAAAGTTCACATGCAGCATCTTTGTCTGACATCTGGACCTGAGGGGATGTGAGAGAAAACATCTCCAAAAATTAATCATGCATTTTTGGCTCACAACCACTTCAATATAGCAACCGCAACCCCCTTCTAAAGCCTCGGCAATACAGTGAAAGCAAATGAGCCCTGCACTCCTCCTGAACACCCAGGGGGCTGTTTTCTGTCTTGCACAAGCCCTGGATGTGACAGCCTGCGCAATAATAGCCATTTCCTCACAGTCTTTTTTCTTTCATAGCAAATGGAGCACCAAATCTTTCATCTGCTGTTGTGAAAAGCACAGCCGAGCACAGCCTTTACTCCGAGCACAGCCTTTCCCTGGACTGAAGCACATGGATCCAACTTTTGTCTCTTCCCGCTAAAACACCAAGCATACAGTGTGTTGGGATTTGGATGCTAGCATGTTGATTTGACCTAATCACACCTGAACCACTAAAACAGCCAGAATACTTTACCTGACTAGCTTAACCGTCTGTAAGAGCACGTCAGATGTTGTCATGATATGACCGTTTTGTCAATCAAAGAGAAAATAAATTATTAATATTAAGATAAAAGAGATACTATTATAAAGGAAAAAATAGTGGTTACACTTAAGTTTAGAGTCCGATTCTCACTATTAACTAGTTGCATATTACTGGATATTGGAGGTTTATTAGTACTTATAAAGCACATATTAATGCATGATCATATTCTACGTCCTTTAATCCTACCCAATACCTAAAATTAACAACTACCTTACTAACTATTCATAAGCAGTAATTAGGAGTTTATTGCGGCAAAAGTCGTAGTTAATCTAAAGTGTGATTGAAAAAATATTTGTTTAAAAATATATAATTTTTTTATTGTTATTATATAAAACAACAAACAGAGGTGAAGTACCTTTCATTTGAAGTTTCATCCATTTACAAGAATTATCCAAAACAGGCATTAACACATTATAAAAGAGATAATATTATAAAGAATCTATCTATCCATCCATCCATCCGTCAAAGAACTTCCATCAATCCATCCATCATAGAAATTCCATTCATCCATCCATCATAGAACTTCCATCAATCCATCCATCCGTCATAGAACTTCCATCCATCTATCCGTCATAGAACTTCCATCCATCCAACCATCCATCCATCCATCTGTCATAGAACTTCCATCCATCCATCCATCTGACATAGAACTTCCATCAATCCATCCATCTGTCATAGAACTTCCATCCATCCATCCATCTGACATAGAACTTCCATCAATCCATCCATCCGTCATAGAACTTCCATCCATCTATCCGTCATAGAACTTCCATCCATCCAACCATCCATCCATCCATCTGTCACAGAACTTCCATCCATCCATCCATCTGACATAGAACTTCCATCCATCCATCCATCCATCCATCCATCCATCCATCATAGAACTTTCATCCATCCATCCGTCATAGAACTTCTATTCATCCATCCATCCATCCATCCATCATAGAACTTCTATCCATCCATCCATCCATCCATCTGTCCATCCGTCATAGAACTTCCATATATCCATCCATCATAGAACTTCCATTCATCCATCTGTCAAAGAACCTCCATCAATCCATCCATCCATCCGTCATAGAAATTCCATCCATCCATCCATCCATCATAGAACTTCCATCCATCCATCTGTCATAGAACTTCCATCCATCCATCCATCCATCATAGAACTTTCATCCATCCATCCGTCATAGAACTTCTATTCATCCATCCATCCATCCATCATAGAACTTCTATCCATCCATCCATCCATCCATCTGTCCATCCGTCATAGAACTTCCATATATCCATCCATCATAGAACTTCCATTCATCCATCTGTCAAAGAACCTCCATCAATCCATCCATCCATCCGTCATAGAAATTCCATCCATCCATCCATCCATCATAGAACTTCCATCCATCCATCTGTCATAGAACTTCCATCCATCCATCCATCCGTCATAGAACTTCCATCCATCCATCTGTCATAGAACTTCCATCCATCCATCCATCCATCATAGAACTTTCATCCATCCATCCGTCATAGAACTTCTATTCATCCATCCATCCATCCATCCATCATAGAACTTCTATCCATCCATCCATCCATCCATCTGTCCATCCGTCATAGAACTTCCATATATCCATCCATCATAGAACTTCCATTCATCCATCTGTCAAAGAACCTCCATCAATCCATCCATCCATCCGTCATAGAAATTCCATCCATCCATCCATCCATCATAGAACTTCCATCCATCCATCTGTCATAGAACTTCCATCCATCCATCCATCCGTCATAGAACTTCCATCAATCCATCCATCCATCATAGAACTTCCATCCATACATTCATCCATCCGTCATAGAACTTTCATCCATCCATCCATCCATTCGTCATAGAACTTCTATTCATCCATCCATCCATCCATCCGTCACAGAACTTCTATCCATCCATCCATCTGTCCATCCGTCATAGAACTTCCATATATCCATCCATCATAGAACTTCCATTCATCCATCTGTCAAAGAACCTCCATCAATCCATCCATCCATCCATCATAGAAATTCCATCCATCCATCCATCCATCATAGAACTTCCATCCATCCATCTGTCATAGAACCTCCATCAATCCATCCATCCATCCATCATAGAACTTCCATCCATCCATCCATCCTTCCATCCGTCATAGAACTTCCATCCATACATTCATCCATCCGTCATAGAACTTCCATCCATCCATCCATCATAGAACTTCCATCCATCCATTTGTCATAGAACTTCCATCTATCCATCCATCTGTCATAGAACTTCCATCAAACATTACTACTGTGCTGTGCTATAAAGTTACTCATAACAAACTAAAACATTTTAATTATACCATTTACTCTTAGTGCTCGACCAATTTCACAAGCTTCATTTTACAGCACGGAAAATCTGGCCCAGCAGTCAGACCAGCACTAAACTAACACTAACCAGCAGAGTCATCTTGATCTCGGGCTCAGGGCAGGAAGGGGTCCCTCTGTGCACTAAACTTGTCATACTTAAGTGATGACTAGCCGGTAAATGATGGTCTTAGCTGGTCTTTCCAGGAAGTCTCCCCTTTTTCTACAATATCTTGTTTGTAATGCCAAACTACCCAGTTAACCACTAATGGTTGACTTTGAAAACACCTGCAGCTCAGTGACAGCATCTCCCTGTGAAAAAGCCACTCAGCATGTTCATTTCCCGCTGCTGTACTGCATTTGATCATTTATGAAAAACATCGCCGCGGGCGACATGCTGATGACTCTCCACATGAACAAAGAGAAAAATAGAAAAAAGCTCAAATAGACGCTGTGTACAAAACACTGGCCGCAGTCCAGATAGAGTGCGATAAAGATGCGAGAGAAACACGGTTTCTGCCTCCAGCGGTTCTTCATGAGAGCTTAAAGATCCCATCGCTACAACGACAAACTATCCTGAGTGTCCTTACATTGGAAACAAATGTTTAACACAGGTCTTCTGTGTACTTCAAGGAAAAAGAATTAAAGTTAATCTGAGACAGATGATGAGGAACACCCAATGACAGGCCCTTCTCCATATTCACCGGGAGAAACAGGAAATTGTCAGTCGGATCCATGAGTGCAGGCTTATGGTGAATAATGAAATAATCCACTGATACAGATGAATGTAATCAGTGGTGCCGGTAACATCATGTTGGGATAAAGGAGTGAAAACACACTGGGATTTACTAAAATACCCCCCAAGAGCTTTCCCTTTGAACGAGTTCATGCAGGCTTGTGGCTACAGACATTTCAAGTGAAGAGACCATGATAACAAAAAACACAAACATAGAAGAGTGTGTGTATATATATATATTTCCTTTTATTTCTCTGATTACCAGAGTTCTGCTAAATTCAGAACTGAAGAATTTACTCCCTTTCAAGTGCGAATTTGAATTGATTCGACTCCACAGGAAGATAGATTGAAATTACAGGAATTTAGGATTTTGATTCACAAACAAACGAGAGAGAGAGAGAGAGAACGGTACTAAGATAGATAGGCCTAAACTTAAACCTCAACTTTCAAGACTTTTTAAACTTTTAAACAACACCTTTTGAGGACAACATTCAGTTTGTCTTGATAAACTTTGCTTTTCTAGTAAAAAAAAAAATTACAGTTATATTAATGTCTTTGAATTTTTTACTTCTCACATTTAATTTTTCAAAATGCAATTCTGCATCCTGTTTGCAATTTAAATTTAGTTCAAATTCAGGAATTTAAAAGGCATTCTCAAATCAATTCGGAATGTTGATCCCTGCTGATCATGTAAAGTACCAGTAACTCTCCTCAACAATCTGCCTGACTTGAGGAATAATTCATGTCTGGAGCACAAGCACACAGTGCTAGGGGATCGTTTGCATCTCAACCTTCAGTATGAGAAACAGTAACAGTGATGCTGACTTTGCAGCAGTGCTCTATCTCTGGAGCATCGTTCTCTAACCGTTCTTATCTCATTACCGTTCCACTCCACAGTGAGAGTTTATTCTGGCCGACCTCCAGTCCAAACAGCTCAGCCTGCAAGACGACACTAAACAAACACACAAAGGGCCCCTGCAGGTCTGCTGGTGACATCAGGGTCCTGTACTGGAAGAAGATCAGCATATAAGACCTGTGATTTCTGCATGCAACAAAGTAGCAGGTTACTCTTATAATATCATATTCAACTGAGAAAGAATGATAGGTATGAGAGTTTGTAATAAGGTTACCACAGGTTCAGCTAAGAGCTGCGTTCAAAGGTTGCAATTACAGTCAACATGAAATCATAATTGATGCTATTTTCTTTCTTAATACACATTTTTAGTCTTACTGTGCACAACTAGTTCAAAGAGCAACAAATGAACAAAAGAACTTGCTCCATCTGACTCAATTAACATCCACTTTTCACAATCCCAACAATCCTGATTAATCAAATCCTGTCCTATTTTTTTCTCGTTGAATATCTTGTTTTGCTCAGAGATTAAAGAAGTAAAAATGTTTGCCAATGTTGATCTTAAAATGCTCTTGATGTTACATTACAGGTTCTTTAAATCAGCGCATTTGCTACTGGCATTATCTATTAACACAAAAAAAGCTTTAAGGTCTTTGAAGCGCAGAATAGAGATATTTTCTACATAAAAAGGATTCACTTTTTTTTTGTTCCAACTAGAGCCTTTATCATGTCAAAACTTTAAAACTTAAGCTTCTGCACGCTCTTCAAAGCTTCTGTAAATGTTGCTGAACCATGCAAAATACAAAGTGCTTATAGATCAGAAAGAACAGAGCACAGAGAGATGATATCTTCAAGCACTTTCCCTTCGCACATGACAAACCCCCAGGCAGGACAAAGTGAAAGTGATGCCCTCTGCTGGGCGGTCAGTATGACCTCTGTGCCCGCTGGCCTTCCTCATCTGCCTCTGCAGGCCCATTTAAGATTCACAGCTGTGTGCCTATGTCATTATTTCACTGCCATGACGGATCCACAGCTGAGTGTTTCCATGCTCAGATCCCAAATGGACTTCCTGGGCACTTCAAGTCAACTTGAAATGGCATTCACAACCCATTGCGTGTGAAACAGGACAGGACCAACCTTGAAACAGGATATTCAACAAGCAAATTGAATTTGAGAATGTAACTATGAAAATCAAGCCAAACAACTGAATGCACACACACATATGCACGGTAACAGAAATGCGGATACAACAGCATTGTTTCAAATCAAGGAAACTAAGTTTGTCCGTCAAACACTGCAATACGCGTAACAAAACGTGCAAACGCTGCAATACTTTTTTTTGTTTAACAGTTCTGTCTTATAATTTATTCAACTATAATTCACAACTATTAAACTGTGACATTAAACTAATGAAGATTGCCAATGTGCTGTCAAAATAATAGTCCCGTATGTATAAAATAAAGTGCCACATCTGACCATATACTGAAAAAATTATGGATGACGCACCTTCACTCTCTTCCATTGTAGTAAGCCAAGCCGCCAGTGTCCCAATATGGCGCTGACATCTTGAGTCTCGAGTCAAGTGAAGTGAGCGTGAAGTAGAGCCCCACCCACAGTCCCGCAGAATCGGTTTGTACAATTTAATGCAGAACAACTCATTATATCGATGTGAAATATACCGTTATAGAAATTTAGAAATTAAAGTTAAAGCTCCAATCTCCTCTTGAAACAGGCCGTTAGTGCCTCAGTGACTACTTCGCTCAGAGAAGCTGTCAATAATGACATCACACCCCCGCTTTTATAGCATCAAATAACTAACTAAAACCAAACTTATTTGAAGAACGAACACTTGAACAAACATCAGTGTGATAAAAACTGCCTAAAATGACTGTACCATCTTTTTAAAAAATGTATTTGAAGTGTAATTTGATTGTTTAGTTTGTCTACGTTCTATTACATTACATGGAGAGGGCGGGGTTTATGAGCTATGCTGCATCCAGCCACCTGGGGGCGATCAAGATGCTTTGGCTTCACTTTTCAGGACTTGTGTGGCACGCTTGCTTCTGACACATCAGCTAAAGACAAAAACTCATAGGCTGATGCTAATAACTAAAGAAAATTGCCAAATAGTGGACGATATATTGGCTTTGGTGATACACTGGTCGACCACTAAACTTCATACCTTCTGGAATGAAGTTTTTTTGGCAGGGGGTCTGGTGGGTTTGCAGGACATCTGAGGCCTCCAGAGCCACCTGCCCTTGGCACCCTGATCCTGCAGCATATGCCCATTGAGAAGAGCCAGGAACCACGCAGATAAACTCACGTGACCTTTAGACGAAGCCAGGTCACATGGGCAGCTCTGCTGCTCAAATACATCATTACATCATCTCTACAGGATCAACACAATCCATTTGCTCGTTAAAAATTTCAAGCACTGATGTCTGTTGCTATTCTCTGCTTTTCAACAGACCCCATGAAATTCCCATCACTGTCTTTTTTCAATCTCTCTTTATGTGTTTCCTGTTGAAACCTGAAGTTAATGTAGTATATAAAAGGGCTTGTTGCTTTTTAAAGCAGCAAATAGCCTTTGGTTTAGACCACACATCACAGCCTTCTAAAACTACAATTTCTGACATTTTCAATGTACAAAAGCAATGAAGACACTTTCAAAATGTCATACGGACATTTGCATCACCTATAAACCATTATTTTCTACATGAGTGAAGTCCATAAATGTGCATCTACATTACATTAGTGAACAAAACACCTTGAGAAAACAATCATTTTCTGATAATTTCACTAGAAGACAAAGACTGTATAGCTACATGATATATTGAAATTAAGAAGAAATTAGGATGCAAATAGTAGTATTGACCATAAAATTATTTTATTAAATACTTTTTTATTTTACACTACAATAGTTACAATATATTTCTTATTTTTCTTAATATTTTATTTAATATTAATCACAATAAAAACAATATAATAATTATTATTATTTTATAGTAATATTTTACTGAAAGAGGTTTAAGTATCAACACCCACATTTTTCAAGCTTTTCCTACAATGTTCAACCCTAATGATGGTTTACACAAAACATGTTTTAAAATCATTTTTATGTTCTATGCACATTCAGTTCCCAACAAAATTGTGATCAAAACCATACTAGAATGATGAATTCTTTCCAAATATAGCTAGCGAAAATTCCTGTATTTTTCCATATTGCAATTTATATAGCAGAAAAACTAAATATTACTAAAATATTTAAATATCATGCAGGCCTAAAAGACTACATTTTGCATGTGTACATTTACTAAAAAACACTTTTAGAAATGCACAAGCATATACCGCAGTTATCAGCTTCAAAGTTTAGCCACATGGAGTAAAAAACACTAAATATGATTTTTGTATGTAGTGCATTACTGTCTCCATGCTGTGCAACTGCTCTACTAAAGATATTCAAGGCCACACATGACGGATCGGGCGTGCTTTGGATAAAGCTGTGAGAGCGAGGTGATGGATCACCTCCACCGGGTCTTTTTGCCTTAGTCTCTGGGTCACACCTGTGTACACCGCAAGCTCCACTCGTGCATGAAGACCCCCTGAGACCACCTAAACCGTGAGTTACAGAGCACGCAACAGACCTCTGCATCAGAGGGCCCAATGATCCATGATTCCCAGCACCTCAGATTTACACATCGTCACGGACACGAGGGGAAATTAGCCATGCCGGAAGCCGAAGGCTCAGTTTAGGTCTGTGATGTGGCAAAGGAGCCTGATACTCCTTCAAAATGCGGCAGACGTCCGTATGAGGGCGTTTAATCCCAGAGAGGGTCCCTAATGAAGGGTGAGCAGGCACTGGATACATGATTAATCACATCACAGGCCTTGATTCCCCACATCAAGGGCACCACAACTACAACTTGAAACATGACGAGTTTTCAAACTAGAAAAAGCTGAAATGAAACGCAATTATTTCTGTCCAACCTGACGGAGTTAAATGCAACTAAGTGTTTATTCCACCATAAAAAATTGTTTAAATCGTAATGAAATATATAAAGGAGCCAAATGGACAATAAAGGTCAGTGTGATCTGAAGAGTCTTCACACCTTTAAGGAAGTAACTCAATGATGTGTTAATGGTGCCGTAAAACAGGGGGCCTCAAACTGATGTCCCAGAGAATTCACAGAACATTTAAGTGAAAAAAAAGTGTTATTTAAAAAAAAAAAATTATTCAATTCTGCTTTTTAAAGACTAGAAATCTACAATAATAACAACAACAAAAATAATAATAATATTTGTTGTAACTTTATTCTATAGTAGAATACACAGAAATAAATAAATAAAATAAAAATATGAATGAATGTCTTTTTTATTCTGAATACAATAAAAAAAATTGAATTTACAGAGTTTGACACTGACTATTTTATTTTATTCTATAGACAGAAGGAAAGAATCTAGGATAAAATAGATAGCAGGAAATAAAATAAATCATGAAGACAAATTTTTTTTTTATTCTGAATAAGATACATTTAAAATTTACAGAATTTGTCGCTGGCAGTCCCATTCGGCCTTCTAAAGACTTATTATCAATATTATCAATTAATAATAATAATAATAATAATAATAATAATAGTATACATATACATGAAAGATAAAAAAAATTTATTAAGAAGAACATGCATTACAAAAGAAAGTGAATAAGACCAATTATGACTTTATGCTGACTCTCTACTTTCAAGTGGGAAAAAAATAGCTTTTACTTCTCAGAACTCTGAATTTATAATGCTTCTTTGAAACACACCACCTTGAACATTTATAATTAAAACCAAGATTCAGGTCAAAATTATTCATCATAACTTCATGAAGCCACTGAGACTCAAACTGACTTTTAGGACTGTTTTAACGGTTCATGCACACTGTTGACAGAGGCAGAAAAATTAAAAGCCAAAAGTAAAAATTATTCATTTTCTCTACAACTAAAATCTTCATTATCAAATTCCTCAGCAGCAACTGCTCGGTCTTATAATTCACGGCGAATTACGCAGCCACGATCAAGCTACAATCTATGCTAATGATGATGTCATTCATAAGAAACTTTTTTTTTTTTACATTTTTGACATAGACATACAAACAAGAGTGAATGTGTGCATATTTTTAAATAAATTATTATTTGCAAAGAGTTTAAATGGATTACTTCACAAATATATAGGCTATAATTAGACCAAGAACTTATTTTACCATTCTTATTTATTTATTCCCTTAAATCCCTTTTAATCCTCCAATTACTTAATTTCTAAAAAAGACCACCCCTCACCCCCACCCCCCTCAAAAACAAAACAAAAACAAAACCTTTGGTCGCCCCCAATGTTCAAGACATGCTTACAGCCTTGGCATGAACTTTCAATGCAATGCAAGTCGCTTAGGAGAACAGCGCATGTCAAATGCATGAATGAAATGAATAAATTAGTAAAAAAAAAGACAATATGCCCCCCCCCCTCCCCCAATTAAAGAATTTTTAACCACTTATTTTTCACTTCAAATCAAAATCCGGTCTTTTACATTTACATTCATTCATGCGCATGAAATATTGTGATTTATCTGACTGTCTGATTTATCTGAGCAGACTGTATTTGAATTCCCTGTAGAGAAATGAATGAGAAACACACTTGAACAGGCTGTTGAAGAGGTGGGCGGTCAATATTGTGCTTTATTGAGAACATAATCGGCCCTGACCTTCATATTGAGAGGGTGAAATTCTCTAGAAGGGGTGAGTTAAGTTTAAGCGTTTGACCACTCTCTCTCTCTGTGTGTCAGGCAGTCATGCGTGCAGACATCTTCTGCGGTGTTTAACCTACATGTGTGCAACTGTCTGTCCCTGCACTCTCCTCTCCTCCGTCTGTCTTTCATTAACCCCCCACACCCTCAACTGTGTGTTTTTCCAGGGTGTCTCTTGCTCTCTCTCCCTCAACAGTCCAGCGGCGTATGAACAGCTGTCGGTTCGCCTGAAACTCTTTCTGGCCGTAATGCATTCACCACCAGATACTCAATCCCATTCAGCTGTTTTCAGCTCTGCCACGATCCATTTCTGGGTGTGTAGACAGGCACTTGCTCACTCTGATCGTCGGCGTACTGTACGCCTGAAACTGTCATTTGAGAACAGGACATGGGGGGACTGGAGCGAAAATGAACAGACAGTATGAATCTTATAGTTAATCTCTACATAAAATGCATTCAGAACGCAATTTGCACCCTACAGAGACTGAAAAACACAATCCAACCGAGAAAGAAACAGTTCACCCAAAAATGAAACTGGCTCTTCAAAGATCCCAGATCACAGAGCCGAAAAGTATCTTAAGAATCTATAATGCATCAAAACCCCTTTTAAAAATCAACATAAAACAGCCATCTGACACATTTTAACTTACTGTTCAAAAGTTTGGGGTCGGTAAGATTTTTGAATGTTTTTGATACCTCTTGTTTACCAAGGCTGCATTTATCTAATCAAAAATATCAAAAACTTTAATATATATATTGAAATATTATTAGAACTGAATATATTTTGAAACATAATTTATTCCTGTGATCAAAGCTAAATTTTCAGCATCATTACTCCAGTCTTCAGTGTCACATGATCCTTCAGAAATCATTCTAATATGATGATTTGATGCTCAAGAAACATTTATGATTATTATCAATGTTGAAAGCACAGTTGTGCTGCTTCATATTCTATTGGAAACCGTGATTTTTAGGATTCTTTGATGAATAGAACGTTTAAAAATCAGCATTTATTTGAAATAGAAACCATTTGTTACATTATAAATTAGGGCTGCATATCGCCATCATCGGCCAGATTTACTAAACAGGGCAAATTTAGTGTGAGAGCGCCATTCCAAAAAAAGGCCGATGGGAGTGAAAAGCTCTGCGCGTGATCTACTGACGATGCTCAAATTCAAGAACACAGACGCAGCCGGATCATTTCCGCGCAATGACCAGCGCAATCTACCCGTTAGTGTCTGGTTTAAGACATGCTTTTTGGGCGGTAAATAATGCCGCAAACAACAGTACATTGACGAGCGCAAACCTTAGTAAATCACCTTGCATGATTCATTTAAATACTCTCCTCCCATACATTTTGCATCTGAAAAGGAAATAACCCTGTCCACGCCTTTTCAGCGCTAATTTATCTTGTGTGTCTTTAGTAAAACATGTTCAGTGCAAAGTATTCATTTATTTAAAAATCTTACTGACCCCAAACTTTTGAATGGTAGTGTATTTCTCGTTTAAAAATGATATTTAGTGGAAAATAGAATAGAATCAGAATAGAGCTCAGCCAGATCTGAGAGAAAGTTTGCTGAAACAACGTCTAAATTGTTATTTCACTGTACAGTTAGTTTATCATCAAGTGGGCATAAATAAAAGCACCAAATCTCAAGCACTAACATTTATTGATATATGAGCACATATCATACGCAACAAGACCAGAAATGTGCATTACGGAAGCAAATAAGGTCAATTTTGATTTCCCATTGCCTGTTGACTTTAATAACGTCAAATAACAGATGCTTCTGAATGGCATCTCCGCAACCTTTCTGCATTTAACAACTGATCATACCCATAAACCTAACAATCTCTGCAGACGCCAGCTCATAAAAGCCCGCCATTAAATATTTCCAGTCATTTTCCGCCTCCAGCGGCCTTTGTGCAGGACCACATGCTGGACTCAGAAAACATTCAGCCCTCATGAGACCACGGGGAGGCACCTGTTCTGATAAATTCACTCATTAGTCTTTAACGATGGCAGCCAGGTAACCACTTCCTGTCACAGCTGTGGCGTGTTTCACACCAGGGGGGAATTGTGGGAAGATGAGCTGTTGTATTACTTTCCCAGAGGAAGTGAGTGCATGAAAGTCTTAAAGGAACAGTGCACCCACAATTGATTGGTTTTCTTTCTTCTGTGAAACGCAAACAGGAGATGTTTAGTAGAAAGATATTCTGTTTTACATGCAATAAATGTGCCAAAAAAGCACCATAAAGTAGTCCATACAACCTGTGGAAAATGTTTTAAAACTTCTAAAGTCATACGCTATTGGTTTTCACTTGTCATGTGACAAATTGCGACATGGAATGTAAGATTTTCAGTGAATAATGACATAATGATAATTTTCCTCTTATAAAGATATCATATGACTTCAATATGACTTTATGCTCACCAAGGCTGCATTTATTTGATCAAAAATACAGTAAAAACAGTAACATTGTGTTATTACAATTTAAAATAACTGTTTTCTATTTGAATATATTGTGAAATGTAAATTATTCCTGTGATCAAAGCTGAATTTTCAGCATCATTACTCCAGTCTTCAGTGTCACATGATCCTTCAGAAATCATACTAAATCATACTAATATGCTGGTATATATATATATATATATATATATATATATATATATATATATATATATATATATATATATATATATATATACAAAGAAAGAAAGAAAACTATGCACATTTGTACATTTGTAATGACATGAGGGTAAATCTTTCGTTGAACTTTAACTTCAAACATGCCAACACACTCACATAAGTGGGAATGAACTGGAGGGAAAGTGAGCGTCTGTAGAAGACTCGGGGACAGTGTTCACACACAGTAGTCGACATCCTCTCTCAAACACATGTTGGTAGCAGCGCTGCTTTAATCGTGTGTCTCGGTAACCTTGTTGTCACATCAACAGTTTCTGGTTTTACACCCCACTGTGACGGGCTCATCTCTCTTCCTCGTGCCTTTCTCTCTGTTCTTTCTCTTGACTTCCACCTCACATCTTTCCACACTCATCTTTCTGGGTTCCTCTGCACTTCCTTGCCTATATATGCCTTTAATGACTCACAAATGACTAGGAGACAGTGCTTGTAAAAGAGTCAGGAACCATTCTTAAAGTGCCCCTATTGCTATTTTAAAGGTTCCTAATTTTGTTTTGGAGGTCTCCAACAATAGGTTTACATGCATCCAAGGTCAAAAAACACATTTTCTCATAATATACATTGCAGCACCAGCTCTTTTCTCACAATGTCTAAAACGTTTCAATAAAAGATTCAGTCTCTCTAAACCCCTCCTTTTTGAGAGCTTCCTCTGCTCTAATTGGTCAGATAGCAATGGGTGTTGAATATGCTATATACTTTTAATAAAACTTAGACGACCCACTCCGAGCAGGATTCGAACCGACGTCTCCTGTGTGGGAGATGGGCACGCTAACAAGGATGCTAAAGACAGCAGCCACTAACATCAGTCGCTAGCGCGCCTCAAGAGGCCAGGGGAGAGGAGGTTTACACGCACCGCTCTTACTGGCCTACGTCCGTTACACAGGCAAGTGTGATCACGTAGAAGCCAATGTGAATAAATCTAGATTTAAATTCAAAGTGACAAGATAATCTATGCATGAACTGTCATTTTATTCGTATCCAAAACGAGGCAATCTGAACACTATGGAGCGCTAACACTCCCGTGTAACACTCTTATTCATACTCGAAGCCGGAGGGCGCTCTCTCACAGAAAGTCCAAAACGGATTTGTAAAAGTAATACCCTATGCCGTTCCAGGAAATCCCTTATATGGACAAAGGCATTCAGCTATTCACAGAAACTTTTTGATTGATGAAACGTGAAGACAATAAACACATGATTGCGACAATATATGATTTATGTGTCTTTCAAGCCATCTCAAGGTATTTATGGACAATAAATTATATGAATAATGCAGTGATAATTGACAGCCTTTTTAATGTTTGTGAAAGAAGTATCTTCTGTTCACCAAGGCTGCATTTATTTAATCACAAATACAGTAAAAATAGTAATGTTGCGAAATATTATTACAAATTAAAATAGCTGTTTTCTATGTGAATATATTGTAAACTGTAATTTATTCCTGTGATCAAAGCTGAATTTTCATCATCATTACTCCAGTCTTCAGTGTCACATGATCCTTAAATCATTCTAATATGCTGATTAGCTGCTCAAGAAACATTAATATCATTATCAATGTTGAAAGTTGTGATTTGAATCACTTGGAGTTCTTGAGAAATGGAAACATATTTTTTTTTAACATACTTTAATGTAAATAACAAATGTAATGCAACCAAACAGTTTCACTTTGTTTTGTAAAACATCACTGCACATCATTCTCTGCATAATTTCTACTCTTGATGACAATGGTGGCAAATTTACCATAGTTTTACACCAGTACCAGTAACTAAATATACTGTAAACTATGATAGCAAGAGTGTCTATAAGATGCACCACATCTCCCTCTCCCGCCAGCACACCTGTTTTTAAGTGCTCTGATTTAATGAGGGTATCTGTGGCTGATCAAGCACCATGTCGCCGTAAACGTTGTGTCATTTATCAAATCTGCCAGTGGTGCATGCAGCGGGTTTGTTTCATTAGTGCAGCCCCTCCATTCGCATCATATAATCACCATGACTGCGTCCACCAAACACACACAGAGTCTCATTTCATATCAGTTACCGTGTCTATGATGAATGAGTTTTTAACTATTAATGATCATCTGCACGCAATTAACTCAGCAGAGCACACAATAACATAATCATCACACGCACACAAATACTTTTAGCATCAGGAGGCGAAGAGAGACTGATTGTTTTCTGTGTTAATTAAGAGCACTTTACCAATGATGATGTGCTTAGAGACACTGAGAGAGAGAGAGAGATTAGGAGTAAAACAACTGTTCAGGTTTAGTCTCTATCCAAACTCCACATAGACGAATCTCATCAACAATATCTTATCCCAAAATTTGCACCATAACATTTTCACGGTGACATGACAATTAAAGCATATTTACCCCCAAAACTCTCCTTGCTGTAATACAATGGTAAGACATTTGGAGATTTTTTTGAAATGGCACTATTCTCATTAGATCCTAGTTAATTTATATAATATATTTCTCAAAATATACTGCAATAAAATAATTTCACATCAAATACTATGTAATATATACCCTTTTTTGCATTACAGTAATGAAAATAAGATTTTTGCATTATTGTAATGAGAATTTGGGGAAGAAATGTGCCTAATTATCATAAAAGTAATGCTAAATAAATAAATCCTATTGCCCATAATAACCTGCATTTACCTGGGGAATCAAAATCAAAAGAAATAAGAAATTATATTTTAAGTATGACAGGCTTTTGTGACTTTCAACCACATTCAGCTGTGCTTGCCTATGATAGCCACCAGAGGGCCCTGAACTACATTTCCCATAAACCTTTGCCTGGACTCATTATCTTGGGATTACATCCACCTGTGCGTCATTAGCTTGTTAATGGCTGCATTGAGTGCATTCGAAATCGCATATTTCCCAACTATATAGTAGGCGAAAAACAGTATGTGACAAAAGAAGTATGTCCGAATTCACAGTACTCAAAAAATACCCGGATGACCTACTTCTTCCAGCGAGAGTGTGCGTATGTCCATAGGATGGACACTTTACTATCCCAGGAGGCCACAGGAGAGGATTTGTGTATGGCAGTGAAGCGACGTAATTGACGCTGGTAGGTCACATGATAATGACAACATGGCGAACGTAGTATGTCCAGATTACATTCATACACACATTCATATAGAATCGACTTTTTTAGTGGTCGTGAAGTAATTACTTATTCAAAATAAGTACCTACTCAAGAGAGTATGCGATTTTGGATGCAACCAATGTCTCTGAATATAAGCCCTGTTTTTTTTCTCACTCTTTGCGAAGTCTTGTATGTGTTACACTGCATTTCTGAGCGTTATTTCTGGTTTTCCATGTCATGGTTTTGATCTACTGCTTGTGAATTCGGACACTCGGCATGGAAGGGCTGCCACTTTTGCTCGCCGTTTAATAATTATTTGAAACGTAGCAAAATGGCAGCTCCAGTTGTAATAAAAAGAATTATCTTGAACTCTGCCATGGAAACTAGCATGTATAAACCGTAATTAAACTATTTAATAATCAATTAAAAAGGAATTTATACCTGTATGATATTACACTGGACCAGCGCGGTTTGAAAAATGGATGGATTATTGATCTCCTGGCGAGACGCGGGAATGCGTGCGACTCTCACAGTGCATTATGGGTATTCTCTAGCCGTGGAGTGTACATCAGTTGTACACTCATTATTGCGCTGGATTGTGGGATTGAACGAGTGCACTCAATAACGTCCTCTATGGTTTCAGACACCACTACAAATGGCTGTCCCATCAAATAGTGCCCTATTTAAGGGTATAGGGGCAATTTCGGACAGCCTTGGACTCTGGTTTGCCCTGTGGTTTTGATCCTATGCCAGTTATATATGGATTACGATTGTGGATTACCCTCAATAAAGATGCATTTGGATCTCCAACCCAAGTCTCGGAGCAGTTTGTGACAATATGCCATGGAATAATTTATCACAATAAAAACCACCAGCAAAACAGAGATGATCTGTTATTGCCTCTGTTAACATAGTGCAAAAATCCCCTAAAGAAGCTGTTTTGGAAAAAACAACAGAGCATGTTCTTCATGCAAAATGTGCAACAGTTCATCAGTTGTGCTGCTTTGAGAATAAGAGAATAATCTGCTCCCAAAACAAAATGTGACAAAACCAAGTGAGCTGCTTGTAGACGGCACGTTAATTAACCTAAATGTACTTCATGTGGAAACATCCAAATTACTTGTCAAAGTCAAAACATGTGCAACAGTTGCAATTTACGGGTCAGATGAGGTAGAAACAGTGTCTAAGAAACAACTGTGCAGTTTCACTTATGTGTGCCCATGATGCCCAAAACTGCTGTTTGACTATAGGCAGCGCAAAAGGTTTGAGTCGCAGCCACACAGTCATGTGAAAGTTGTAAGTGCACAAAGCAATTACACTAAAATGTGTCTTACCAGCTGTAAACATCCCCCCGGTGCAGCAGACAGTCAGCACGGACACAACATGAGCGCAGACCGCGGGCAGAAGCGCATACTTCGGGCTGTGCCGGCTGGACATGGTGCCCGACGGAAATCCACACGGATGTTCCACGCGGATCACGGCTGCACGACCATAATATAGAGCGGCGGCAGACAGACGGCAGCTGAGGACTTCCGACACTTCCTGAAATGTGAGAGACTCTCAGAGCGTCAGGAGCGTTTGGACGCGCGCGCCACACATCAGCTCTCCATGAGCGCACGAGCCATATGAACTCATGCAGCCTCTTGCAATAGTCTGCGCGCGTGTGTGTGCGCGCGAGCGCGACGATGTCCTGACGCCTCTGATTTTAGATAAGCGTAAGGCAGTAACAGTTTATAACAACTTTCATTAATATTCGCTAACAAACAATATAAAATGCTTAACGGACCGTCTTTGTCCTGCTTGCAAGGGTATTTGGCTAAAGAAGCATTTCCACAGTTATTGTGCAGTCTAAAAATATATAATTCATTGAACTCACGTTGATCCTATAATATAGTCACTATATATAAGTTGTCATTTTGCAACCTGCTGTTAATTTGAGACGAAAAGCTACAAAAAAGCATTATATAATATAGATGTTATTAATGAAAGTTATTGTGAAGTGTTTTCCAAACTAACACATGTCTGAAATGTATGACTCTGCATAGATTGAGATAAAAGTCTAATGTCATTATTTATGTTTTAATTAAATCATAATAATGAACTGAAATGGTCATCATGCTTTTTAAACCCATAATTAGTATAGGCCCAATAATAGAATATTATAAAATATAGGCTATCAAATGCAAATGATTCAAATGACTGAACATGGTTACTTGTCATGCGTCCTGTCATGTGAATGATCTCTAATGATGGCATTAAATACATAATTTAATAAAGCAAATGGTATATACAGCTGTTTATGCCACAGTTAGCGTTGAGTGGTCTTCATGTGCAATGAATGCTGGTCTAATATTGCTGCGCTGTGAGTTTGTGAATCTGCCCTGATGTACCACAGCGCACACATGCATGATGAACCTGTGCATTATTCAAAAGCTGCATCACATAAAGAACGTGCAAAACCTCAGACTGCACATGCAGGAACGATCCTAGCACAATAACAACATCAATAGCGTTTGCTGTGCAGCCACATGAGTGAAAATCTCATTTCGAAAGGGCAAAATACTGTGTGATTTCATCATTCTGTTCTTGCATTACGCCGATTTCAAAAGACCAGACAGGAATGGATCCAAGAGACAGCAGAAATCCATTTGAAACACATCCTCAAAGACTGTCCTATAGCTGGAAAAAAGAAAGAGACTTTAACATCAAACCAACCCCCATTTAGACAGCGATTAGCTTTGCTCCAAGAACAATTTAATGAAATATTAAAGCAGGAATGACTGTCAGAGTGAGGGAATAAGTCTGAATAACCGTATATTTCTGGGTTCCTCTGCACTTCCTTGCCTATAATGACTCACAAATGACTAGGGCTGCGTTTCCCAAAAGCATTGTAAGCCTAAGTTGATCGTAGAGACCATTGGTGGCAATTGTTCTACGATCAACTTAGGTTTACGATGCTTTTGTGAAACGCAGCCCAGGACAGTTCTTGTAAATGAATCGGACAAAAAGAGTCAGGAACCATTCTTAAAGTACCCCTATTATGCAGTTTTAAAGGTTCCTTAAAGGTTCTACAATAGGTTTACATGCATCCAAAGTCAAAAAACACTTTCATTTTCTTATAATATACAGCATACAGCAATAATGCAGCATCAGCTCTTTCCCCAGTGTCTGTATGTCACTGTCCACCAGGATTTTTTTCTTTTCTTGAATTGTTCATGGGTCATTCTGAAACGGGCACCTTTCCCATTTCAAAAAGGTGATTCATGAGTGCATACGAATTTAAACGGTTAAAAAAATTATTCCAGACAAATAATGATTTAAGTGTTAATAAATTGCATGTGAAAAATATGACGCTAAAATATTTTCATAATTTATTAAAAAAAAAACCTGTCAAATGAACTTAAAGCGGCTGATTCCTTCAGGTATTAGTAAGTCGTTGAGTCATTCATTAGAATGATTTGTTCAAAAACGTGGATTTCGCTGTGTTACTCGTAGATGTGCAATAGCTCTGCTCTGGATTTGTTTGGAATTATTTTAATTGGCGAAATAGAGCAAAAACAAGCAATATTCTGGAGTTTAAAATGTAAGTCACCTAATATGAACTTCTTTATTGAACTGTTGTATAAAATCAATATGACCTTTGCAAATATGCTGATATTCGGCAAAACACCACTCTTGCTCATATGATATTGCTTAACTAGCTATATCCTTTATAAATATTAAAAACAAGAACTCACACAGAGACCCTGGCGTCTGCGTGGCAGGGGACAGGGCTCTTTTTCAAGCGTAAGCCGAGGCCCTTCTGTTGCGAGGCCCGTTTTAGGTGAAACAGGTGAAACATAGCAAAGGCCGCTACTGGTGAGAGTGACGTTTAGATGATTATGTAAATATGTGAAAAAGCAACAGTTAAGAAAGCATTTGTTCATAGCGTGTGGATGTTTGCACCAGCTCTGCAATTCACCAGCATCATGTCGACAGGTGAGGTAAAAAATATACACAGTTATGATAGTTTGATTATAAAGTAGGCTTTATAATCAGACTATAGACTACAGTTCTGGCTAAGAGACTATAGTTTGAATTAATACATTTTCTTTGCATAATGCTCTTTTGTTTTATGTGTCATAGAATGGCTCTTGGGAGCATGTGGAAAACTCACGTCCTTTTGATTTTCCCGGCAAAAACATCTCACACCCTTCACATAAAAACAGGCTTTCATAGACAATCTAGGAAGTCGGGGAAGGGCTCGTATTTTAAGTTTGGTTACAAGTCGCACATTGGAATTTAAAAAAAAGCAATTAATACATGCCAATACTTATATAGAGCCCCTTTAACTTAACAACAATTTTGTTTTTTTTACAGTGTATGAAATAATATGAATATAATGTAAGAAATAATTCTGACAACCCTACAAAAAGCATCAAACAAAAATATTACAAATCAAATAAAATTACTTGGTCATTTCCGTGTCAATTCAATTCAGGTCCCCGGCTAAATTATTTTGATAAAAAAAAAAAAAAAAGACAAAATATTACATGTCATGAATGTATATTGACTGAGTAATCCACTATTTTGTAGAGGAGGGTCAAAGGGACAATTTTCACCTGAGATCTGGGGTTGGGGTAAAATTATTTTAGAAAGATGGCAGCATCATTATTTTATTCTTACACTGAGATTGGTAGGTCTGTTAGTTACATGTGTTTACTTTAGCTATCTATGTGACATTATATGCTAACAGTGAAAGTTAAAAAATGGGGAAAAGGCACTTCTTGTGTTTTTTTTGCCCCAAGTTTGCATGCTTGTAACTCAAATTGTATTAGAGATATCTTAATATCCTTTCATATTCTGTTTTTTAATAAACATTTTCTTTGGTATTACTCAGTCAATATACATTCATGACATTTAATATTTTGGCTTTCATCACTATTTACACTGCCGTTCAAAAGTTTTTGATCTGTAAGATTTTTTATGTTTTTAGAAGAAGTCTCTTCTGCTCACCAAGGCTGCATTTATTTTATTTAAAAAAACAACAAATAAAACCCAGTAATATTGTGAAATATTATTAAAATGTAAAATAACTTTTTCAGCATCATTACTCCAGTCTTCAGTGTCACATGATCCTTCAGAAATCATTCTAATATGAGGATTTGATGCTCAAGAAACATTTATGATTATTATCAATGTTGAAAACAGATGTGTGAAACATGTTTTTAGGATTATTTGATGAATAGAAAGTTCAAAAGAACAGCATTTATGTGAAACTGAATATTTTTGTAACATTATGAATGTCTTTACTGTCACTTTTGATCAATTTAATGCATCCTTGCTGAATAAATGTATTCATTTCTTTAAGTCCTTTCCCAAATAAAAAACACAACTGTTTTCAACATTGATAATAATCATAAATGTTTCTTGAGCATCAAATCCTCATATCAGAATGATTTCTGAAGGATCATGTGACACTGAAGACTGGAGTAATGATGATAAATTCAGCTTTGATCACCGGAATAAATTACAGTTCAAATAGATAAAAGTAATTTTACATTTAAATAATAATTTCAAAGATTTTTTTTTTTTTTTATCAAATAAATGCAGCTTTAGTGAGCATAAGAGACTTCTTCTAAAAACATTAAAGATCTTTCCGATCAAAAACTTTTGAACAGCAGTGTATGTTTGTCTTTCTTCAGAAAAAATAATAAATAACATAATAAAACATTTTAGCCGGGGAAGTTTCCGTAATTTGGTTGATTTGACATGGAATGACCCTACTGGATTTTTTTTTCCTGTGCGTGTTTAGGGAAATGCCTGTAACAGCCCATAGTAAAAACCTACCATCAGCTCTTCACTGTTGAAGTCATTACTTACTCATATGTTAATGAGGAACACAAAAGGCCCCCGTTTGGTAGAATGGCCCTCATGGGCCCTGTGCTCTTTGTTGGAGGAAACGGACTGAATTCAGAGGCATTAGACGGTCCTGTCCCGTCTTGGGGTCAATGCACCAGCTGTCTTCAGGTGTGAAGTAACCTTCAGACGAGCTCCTGTGTTAAAGCAGGGTCAGTGCACACCATAAACATGTCCTATAAACTTCATTTGCATGCTCTCACCTGTGCCGTCCATTCACTGCTGTGGGAAAAAACCCTGTAATGCCAAGAAATGCAGTATGATGGATTACTTGTGGAGTCTCTGTTTCACCTGAACCACTGAACTGGAGGGTCTGGTACTCATATCTCCAGGTATGGAGCCATATTCAGCCCCTCTGCAGGGGTGATTGGGTCCAAACTAACAGAACAGACTTTACAATCCCAGACAACAGGGTCTCTGGTTTCACGAACGCCTTTGAGATATCCTATTACTCATGCAGCATGTCATTTTGATCAGTTTGTAAAACCCTTTTGTATCTAAAGAACCACAATAACTCTCTGAGAGAAGGCGATTTATGGATTTGCGCGGTTCGCTCTGGTTCTAGGTCAGTGTTCCACTGTAGTAATCAACATCCCGCTATGATTCATCACGGCTCTTCATCCCAGGCCAATAGAAGTTTCTCAAGAACAAAATTCATCCATCCATCCAGCCGAAATGTATTTAATTTCCTGTTATTTAGGATTGTGCTTTTACAATCCTGTCAAATTTATTATCATCAAACTCAAAGCCCAGAATACTGAGAAAAGCCTCTTGCAAAAACACATCAATATTCCTCATGACATTAAGAAAAGATTCTAAATTTAGTCGGCCTAGAAGACAAAATCTGCTCTGAGATGTGTGCTAAAGGTTTAGCGGGAAAATAAGAAGGTATAAATGTTTTTTCGAAGCAGAAAGCTGAATTGTCAACACTAAAATGTAAATGCACATTCGCGCAGGACACTTTCTTGCATTTTGTCTGCACTGTTTTCTGTACCCATACATCAGATGGATGTCTTTGGCCATTATATCACATCTTGCACCATGAACTAGGGTTATTATAGTTAACTAAAACTAAAACCATAAAAAAAAAACTTTTAATTGAAATAAATAAACTGCCAAGAAACTCAAAATATGAAGAAAAAGGAACCACTGCAGGTGGTTCGTGAATTTATGAATAGCCAAAAATGTAATTAGAAAAAAAAAAACAAACAATTGAAGTTAAAGCTGCAGTCTGTAAGTTTTGCCTCTTTGTCGTCATCTCTGTTTGAAACCTGCAATTGCAGTTCCAGTTGCAGGAATTATCGTCTGTATGTGGGTTGTGCATCGGCACGGCTCCTCAGCGCCGATGAATCTAATGTTTTGAGGAGTATGTCATTCATTCACCGCACCGGTGCTTTGAAATCACAGATTGTACATCTTGAAAGTACGACCAAAATAATAGGTTTCACCGCAAAATGTCATCTGAATAAGTAACATGTCTGCCACTTTTGTTCTGACCAACTGAGAAAAAAAGCACTACAATAAATCGCGCTACCAACGGTGATTAAATCTAACGATCGCTTAGCTCACATCACATCAAACCTTGCAAATTCTTATTATTGTTATACTTTGTTCTCAAATTGTTAGTTAACAACATCAGCACTGCGTGACTGTACAGAAATTGAAATCTACAGGTAACGCTAATACACACTAAATACACAGTCTAATCTTTTGCTTTTGACTACGGGTGAATCTCCAGTTGTCACTGATGATTGTCATTTGTAACTTTCTGGATTAATCCGCAATCAAATGATAAGTTTAATTATTCCAGCTGCTGTGAGAAAAGGCTATAAATGATCCTCCACCTGCAGCATCCTCACATTCGAGCCGGACTCCTCCTTCATGTATACAGACGTGATGTAATGACACAAAGACATGCTCGAATTTTCCGCGGAAATCCACCAGTACCACTCATATTACAACACATTATTACAAGCTTACCGTTGTGAATCGGGCTAAGGTGGAGATAGTTTTGAATACTGGCTGGTTATGTACTTTGATTTTGGATCGACTGCAGCTTTAAACTAAATAATAAAAAAATTTAAACAATTGAAATAAAACAAAAAAAAGATTAAATATTTTATTTGTTTATCTCCCTTCCATGTTGGTGACTACTGTAAAAAAATAATATGATCAATAAGTTATGACAACATGTTTTTACTCATTAAAATACTTTTTTCCCCCAACAATTTATACAGGATTCTCTTTTTATAACTCTAACTTTTAATAACTTTTTTTTAATCAGTTTAATGTAATTTAAGTTGAAATGAATTAAACATCCAAATTCATTGTACTTAATGTAAGGCAGCAACTTTTTTTTTTACAGTGTATTAATCATCATCAGAGAACCATGGACATGCAAATGTGTTGTTAAATTATTGAAATATTAAATTTAATTATTAGCAGGACTTCGAGTAAATTAGATTTTTAGGTCAAAGAGGTTTGGCTGGTATAGTTAACTGGTTGCCTTAAAATTTTGTGTTCACTGAAATAAAATAAAAATTAGTTAATACAATGAAGGTGATTGGTTTAAAATATGACGTTATCTGAACCACATTAATTATCTAAGTTGATTTGACAAAAGATAAAAAGTTGTGATAAATCATGAAAATATATTTTTTTTTACAGTGTGGGAATCTCGGACTATAAAGTCAGCATATTTATAGCTATTTACCCGAATAACCAGTCCAGTGGGAGATTCAAATGCAAATATAACAAATAAAAAAACTTGGTTGAGCATTCGCGCCTATGTTTGTGTACTTCTGGCCTAAAATGCATCATCACATTCACAAAAAAAGCTACTCCAGCACACATGCAAGTAGCTCATTTACCAGACATAATAAAAGACATAATATAAGGTATTTCAAATCAAGTTTTACTGCAAGGCTTCGATTTATAACTCGTAGACTATTGCACAGTCATATTCCGTCTAGGCAGGCACGTGTTGGACAGTCTTGGCTCGTTCGGAGAGAGGACAAAAGCCTCTTTCACCCCGCGCGGGCGAACCGCTCCATTAGAGATGCATTCCTATTCAGATGGGGTCAAATTCCTTTTGCTCCCGGGTAATGGCTCAGAGAGACACGGACAGAGAAAGGCTACTGATGTCATAATCAGCACGCAGAACGTACGACTGCAAGGCCGAGAGCCTGAGCCTTCGTGTTCTAAGAATGTCTTCAAATGTTCCGCTCTTTGGCCGTGATGTGCTCTTTTATGTCCTGTCTCTTACATAATGTAATATGACAGGGTAGACGGCACAGAGAGGGCGAATAGTGCATATATATGGCAATTGCAGCATCTCTGAGAAGCCAAAAGACTCTACTGATGGTCAAAGATGTCATGTGATGCTGTTTGGAGACTCTAAAATGTTTCTTGAGCAGCAAATCATCATATTAGACTGATTTCTGAAGGATCATGTGACACTGAAGACTGGAGTAATGATGCTGAAAATTCAGCTTTGATCACAGAATTTTAAAATCTATTCACATAGAAAACAGTTGTAATTTATTTCATAATATTACAGTTTTACTGTATTTGTGATCAAATAAATGCAGCCTTGGTGAGCAGAAGAGTCTTCTTTCAAAAACATTAAATAATCCTACTTATTCCACACTTTTGACGAGTAGTGTATGTATAGAGATGTACTCCAGAGGCACTTTCATTCTGAAAGGAACTATTCCATAACATTTATAACTGCTGTCATGTCATTTTTCAAGGGCCAGCATAAGAACTGCAGAGTGAGGAGAAACACGAGTCCAAGACGGTGTCAGTGATTTCCTCCTCTCTGCAAAATCTGCTCCAGAAGTTTCTGTAAAAAAAATAAATAAATAAAAAGCATTTTGTCAGTTTTATTCCAAATGTCCATAATTTGTGGTCAGCATGGGTTGGACACGCCAAATGTTTTTGTTGAAACACATCATAATTAATACAGGATGTCTGGGTGTTTTAAAAAACAATCATTGCAGTTTTAAGGAAGATATTAAAAGTCCATTTCAATTTTTGTTTCTCTTGTGAGTGTTGAAAGGTTTAATTTGCAAGAATTTCTCTACGTGGGCTCGTTCTCCACCAAGACTTTTCTTTTCTGTGAAACATTTGCAAAATGTGTTAAAACCATATTACAAGATTTTTAAGTTCTTATACATTGCACTTTTTCATATTTATATTATGTTTGTGATGGAAAGAGAATGGAATTAGTGGATGAACTTTAAAATCTTACATCATAATCTGACAGGAGCTTAGTTGGAGATTGCAATCAAACTGGTTATCTAGAATTTTAATTCAGAAGCAATCGATTTCTTATCACTATCACATGCACATGCAATATCAGAATATCCACAGTTAGCTACATATTATTCCAAATGAAGGTTGATCAAGGCCGTGATCAGATCTTTCAGTATGTGTGATAAATGTTCATCTCAATATAGACGTACACTATATTGCCAAAAGTATAGGGACACCCCTCCAAATCATTGAATTCCGGTGTTCCAATCACTTCCATGGCCACAGGTGTATAAAATCAAGCACTCTAGAGGCATGCTTCTACAAACATTTGTGAAAGAATGGGTCGCTCTCAGAAGCTCAGTGAATTCAAGCGTGGTACCGTGATAGGTTGCCGCCTGTGCAATAAGTCCATTCGTGAAATTTAGTCACTACTAAATATTCCACAGTCATCTGTTAGTGGTATTATAACAAAGTGGAAGCAATCGGGAACAACAGCAACTCAGCCACGAAGTGGTAGGCCACGTAAAATCACAGAGCGGGGTCAGCTCATGCTGAGGGTCACAGTGTGCAGAAGCCGCCAACTTACTGCAGAGTCAATAGCTACAGACCTCCAAACTTCATGTGGCCTTCAGATTAGCTCAAGAACAGTGAGTAGAGAGCTTCATGGAATGGGTTTCAATGGCCAAGCAGCTCATCCAAGCCTTACATCACCAAGTGCAATGCAAAGCGTCGGATGCAGTGGTGTAAAGCACACCGCCACTGGACTCTAGAGCAGTGGAGAGGTGTTCTTTGGAGTGACCAATCACGCTTCTCTGTCTGGCAATCCCATGGATGAGTCTGGGTTTGGCGGTTGCCAGGAGAACGGTACTTGCCAGACTGCATTGTGCCAAGTGTAAAGTTTGGTGGAGGGGGGATTATGGTGTGGGGTTGTTTTTCAGGGGTTGGGCTTGGCCCCTTAGTTCCAGTAAAAGGAACTCTTAATGCTTCAGCATACCAACACATTTTGGACAATTTCATGCTCCCGACTTTGTGGGAATAGTTTGGGGATGGCCCCTTCCTGTTCCAACATGTCTGTGCACCAGTGCACAAAGCAAGGTCCATAAAGACATGGATGAGCGAGTTTGGTGTGGAGGAACTTGACTGGCCTGCACAGAGTCCTGACCTCAACCCGATAGAACACCTTAGGGATGAATTAGAGCGGAGACTGCGAGCCAGACCTTCTCGTCCAACATCAGTGCCTGACCTCACAAATGCGCTTCTAGAAGAATGGTCAAAAATTCCCATAAACACACTCCTAAACCTTGTGGAAAGCCTTCCCAGAAGAAATGAAGCTGTTATAGCTGCAAAGGGTGGGCCAACTCCATATTAAACCCTACGGATTAAGAATGGCATGTCGTTAAAGTTCATGTGCATGTAAAAGCAGGCGTCCCAAAACTTTTGGCAATATAGTGTATGTTGAAGAATCACCCATGAGAGAGGGAGAAACAGAGAGGGAACATGGGAAAACCATCCAGCCTCATGACAGACACACACATACTTGTTGGCAATGATTTTATTGTCTATATTTGTATGTGTGTGTGTTATCATGTGCCATGGTATTATTGGCAGTGACTGGGTGGTCGTTTTTGTGAACAGTAGCTCTACACATACATACACACACACACACAGACACACAGCACAATGAAGCTCTTAGAGCACTGCCAACCAGACAGCATTCAAAACACACACACACACATTTTTGCACACAGAATATTTTCCTATTATTCGTCTCTCACATGCACACCTACATATGCACACCACCACCATCATCATTAATAACTAAATGTTATTTTCTTATTCCCTCATGATGCCAGAACAAGAAATATAAAAATAAGGCTGAGGATGAAACTTCGACCATGTTAAGAACAGCATAACTAATATCATGATGAAACTGTTGCCATATGACATTTGTATGTGCATGTGAATATGATGGCTCAGTTTCTGAGGGTCTAACTACACTGATACTCTGGCCTATAGCGACATCTGGTGGACGAAAAGTATGACATTTACCCTGAGCGAGGTCATTGTAGGATTGCATAGTGCTATTACTTCATTGCAAATTACTATTTAAAATTTTACTATTTATATAGGCCCAATGGTAACATATATATAATTTAAGTTTACTATATATAAATAGTTATTGTGAATGTCATATATATATAAAATACATTAACATCACAAATATTTTACTTACCAGTGTTTAAAAAAAAAGTGTATACATACAATGCATACATACATAGGCTACATACACATTTATCTGGTGTTACCAAAAGTTCCCACAACATTTTACATTTACACGTTTTTGCTTTTTATTGCTTTTATATATATCAGATATTTTCTGCATTAATATTTACCGTCATTCTTCTAGTAAAGTGCATTTTTTGTTTAACCATGTGGCCGTCAGTATGAATTTTAATAACTTAAGATAGTTGTCAATTGTTGTTTTTTTTACAATGCTTTTTTTGTGGTACTGAATGATTACCGTGTTTTTATATATTACACTTCTTCAAAGAAAATCATGGTATTACTACAGTTTCATTTCCAAAAACATGGTATTTTTTATGAAGACTGACCAGAATCGAGTATTCCTGAGAATCATCTATGAGCTATAATATATAACACACACACCTGACTGTTTCATTTCTGTTTCACCTTAATCTAAAGCCCTATGCTTTTAATTAACCCCAGGAGGGCGTTCGGCTGTATGACTCAGTTCACCTCTCTCAGTGTAATTACACACGTCGAACACACACTCTTGCCTTCAGAAAACTGAGAGACTTTCAAAATAGTGTCACAGATTTATTCAAAATGTCATGCCATTGTGTGCAGAGAACAGGGAGCAAACATGACCAAATAACACGGACCACGGTTTCACAAACTAGGTTTTATGAGTTGATGAACAGCTAATAATTAATGAGAAACTGTGCAAATCTGTTGTCATATTATTAAATGAATAAATATATTACTAAATGAATAAATAAATAATAAAATTGCAATTAAAAATGTATTACACCAATACTTTTTCTATAAAAAAAAATGAATAAATAGGCTATTGAATATTTGTAATATTTAAAACGGATAGAAGCACATAAAATGTCTAAAACTTAAAATGAAAACGGAAAAAATAAGAAATGCTAATTCAAATTATAATAGTATATAATTAATACCAGAGCCGTTGAAAAACAGAGTTGTGCCACTCCCATAGACTTCCATAGGAATTGAGGAATGCGGAAGTAACACGTGTCGTGGAGCGACCAATAGTTCCAGCATTGAATCCCATTCATTTCAGTGTTTCTCAAGCACACTCGCTGGTAAACTGATGAAATTACTGCATTTTTTGACATTTTAACGCATTAGTTGACCTCCCAGGAATCTAGCAAGTAGTGGTATTTTATGAAGTGCGTTATAGTTAATGTTTATCGTTAGTGAATATATAGTAAGACTCTGATGCTAGTTGTCATATTTTTAACAGTTTAGTCTTTCTGCAATCTTTCTCTCCCTGTAGGAGGTTGAATGAGTTTCTATGAAGACTTCCCATCCAAGGAATAACTCATCTAGCCTCACTGGATATATTATATAATAAATATAATAGCTTTATTGAACGCAATTGGTTGCCGTTTTAACACTATTTTAAACTTCTTTCTTGGGTTAAATTCAGAATTTGCTTGCATTCATTAATATTCCCTCGTTGTATATGCTGTGAGCATCTTAAAATAACACATAATAGGATGTGGGGAATTAACCTTTTAAATGTAACTTTAAAAAAATCTAGTGTTTAGTAATGTCTAAATATATATTGAAATGCAAAAAAAACTAAAAATAAGAAATTATGACCAGGTGTTGTGGCAAATTCTGATTCTGACCCCTGCCAGATTATTATTGAGGAATACCTAAACTCCAGAAAAACACATTAACGTTGTCTCTTTATCTCTCCCCAGAATAAAATGCTACTGTAAAGCATAAGCGTAGTAATCAATGCACATTATGCACTAATATTTACCAGAAATTGCTGCAAATATATTGAAACTGTTGTCTATCCTGCTTAAACCCATGTTGTTTGGAACAATTGAGAGCTATATGAACATGTGACGGCGAAATCAAAGCATGACGCAACTCTGATTAATACTAAAATAACACTGCTGTGACATCACACTGGGAACTAAAATCTCACTCCTCATAACTGTTAAACACCAAACATATTCTGATTGACTGTGTGCACCTGGTTTGGACATGTTTTAAGGATTTATTCAGATCAAATAATTACATAAACAAAAGCATTTTGAGTTGATTGCTACTGGTCAGTGTAATGTGCAAATGTGAAGACAGGCCTAGAAATGTGTGTTTTCTGACAATACCTGTATGTTGTATATCGCTCTCTGTCAGGAATAGAGTAAGAGGTGTTTAGGAACAAAATGCATCGGGCAAAATCAATCCCGACTGCTTAAGGGGTGGAACGGGTTTAGAGAAGTCGTCCTTCTCTGGTCCGATAGAATTAGTGGAATTTTGTTAAGATAACCGAATACCTTGTGACGGCATATTGGAAAAGCTTCACGTTCAGGATTAATGCTGAGAATTAATCTAATTTGTTGAACCAGTTACCGGCGACTCAAAAATTCAATCCCACACACCGAGAGAGAGAGCACACACACCCGCGTGGTAATGATTACCGATGGACCTCTGAGCTGATCTGAGATCTGTCTCCACTGCTCTTCTAAACTGCTCTCAGATCAGTCCTATCTGTCTACAAACAGCAGCGGCCACATACCTTTTTAAAGAGCTCTGCCCGCAGCCTGTTGGTCCGAGATGCCAGTTTTCTTTTCTCCTCTTCTTTTTTTCTCTTTTCTTCCTCTCTCCTCTTCCTCACTTCAGGGAGCTGGTTATAATTCCTGTCAATCAAAGCTTAGGGTTAGCATGCTTGACATACTAGCTGCGGTTTATGAATGAGCACTGATGCACAAAGAAAAGAGAAAGGAAAAGACAGTGTTGTTTTTTGGGGGGTATTCTTGGTGTTTTTAGGGTATTTGTAGGGTTACAGGACTGTTGTCGGGGTGTTCTGAGTGGTTGCTAGGGTGTTGTTGGGGGATTCCAGGTGGTTGCTAGAATGTTTTGGGTGGTTCCCAGAATATTGTTGGGTGTTCTGGGTGGTTGCTTGAGTGTTGCTATGGTATATTAGGTGGTAAGTAGTGTATTCTTGGTATTTTAGGGTATTTTGGGTAGTTGCCAGTATGTTGTAGGGCCTGGGGTGTTCTGGCTGGTTTCTAGAATGTTGCTAGAGTATGTTAAGTGGTTGCTAGGGTGTTGTTGGGGGATTCCAGGTGGTTGCTAGGATGTTTTGGGTGGTTCCCAGGATGTTGTTGGGTGTTCTGGGTGGTTGCTAGAGAGTTGCTAGCTAGGGTATATTAGGTGTTTGCTAGGGTTTTTTGGGGGGTATTCTTGGTGTTTTAGGGTATTTTGCAGGGATACAGGTATGTTGTTGAGGTGTTCTGAGTGGTTGCTAGGGTGTTGTTGGGGGATTCCAGGTGGTTGCTAGAATGTTTTGGGTGGTTCCCAGAGAATATTGTTGGGTGTTCTGGGTGGTTGCTTGAGTGTTGCTATGGTATATTAGGTGGTAAGTAGTGTATTCTTGGTATTTTAGGGTATTTTGGGTAGTTGCCAGTATGTTGTAGGGCCTGGGGTGTTCTGGCTGGTTTCTAGAGTGTTGCTAGAGTATGTTAAGTGGTTGCTAGGGTGTTGTTGGGGGATTCCAGGTGGTTGCTTGGATGTTTTGGGGGGCATTCTTGGTGTTTTAGGGTATTTTGCAGGGATACAGGTATGTTGTTGAGGTGTTCTGAGTGGTTGCTAGGGTGTTGTTGGGGGATTCCAGGTGGTTGCTAGGATGTTTTGGGTGGTTCCCAGAATGTTGTTGGATGTTCTGGTGGTTGTTAGGGTATGCTAGTTGGTTGCTAGGTTGTTTTAGTGTTTATTCTTGGTATTTTAGGGTATTTTGGGTAGTTGCCAGTATGTTGTAGCGCCAGGGGTGTTCTGGCTGGTTTCTAGGGTTTTGCTAGAGTATGTTGCTAGGGTGTTGTTGGGGGATTCCAGGTGGTTGCTAGGATGTTCTGGGTGGTTGCTAGAGTGTTGATGAGGTATATTATGTGGTTGCTAGTGTTTTTGAGGGTATTCTGGGTGTTTTTAAGGGTATTTTGCAGGGTTACAGGAATGTTGTTGGGGTGTTCTGGGTGGTTGCTATGGTGTTTTGGAGCATTCTGGGTGGTTGCTAGGGTATGCTAGTTGGTTGCTAGGTTGTTTTAGCGTATTTTGGGTAATTGCCAGTATGTTGTAGGGCCAGGGGTGTTCTGGCTGGTTTCTAGGGTGTTGCTAGAGTATGTTAGGTGGTTGTTAGGGTGCTTTGGGGTATTATTGGTGTTTTTAGGATATTTTGGGTGGTTGCCAGAATGTTGTAGGGCCATGGGTGTCCTGGGTGGTTGCAAGGGTGTTACTGGGGTATTTTATGAGTTTACTAGGGTATTCTAGGTGGTTGCTAGGGTGTTTTATTTTTATTTTGAGGGGCTGCCAGAATTAAGAAATAAACAGTGAATATTTACAACCTTATCTGACATAACTGCCTGTGTAAATCAGACTTGCACCACATCCATGGTTTAAATCAAACTTCTGAACATGGCCACTCATTCGTGCAGAACCCATCCAGCCGTGCATCAAGGAGGTTTAATTTGGAAGCACAGTGAGACCAGATCTAATCGGATGAGGGTTTTATTCAGCGGCAGCAAAATAAACAAGCTGTGAAAAGCACAATCAGGGCATCAAAACCCTGCAGCCACACACAACACCTTCAATACAGATAGAACTGATACAGGTGTTTGTGTCTGTGTGAGAGAAATAAAGCAGGAAAGGTGTTTTACAAAACAGGAACTGGCATGTTATTTTACCTCCTGGACAGCAGCTGTAGACTCTTTCCCATGATGCTTCTGTCTTTGGATTTCAAAAGGCTTTCTGCAGAACAAACACACACACAATAAATTAGGTTTCTGCAAATAAATAACAAAATCATACAAAAGAAGCAGTAGAGTCCATGATTAAATATTGCTCAACCATCAACTTCAGATTGTTTTGGACCCCCAGAAATCTGAAAATAAATGGGCAGACCCTTGCATTATTAAAACTCTCATTTTGAAAAATAACATTATTTATCACAAGAAGCAAGTCTTCTGCTTACAATATTTGCACTAAAGTGAAATACAGGAATAATCAGGCCCATGCTGTGCACACTGAACTCAAAGAGTGCCACAGATCTCCATCAGCTTTTATTTAAGCTATACCTTTCATATATATATATATATATATATATATATATATATATATATATATATATATATATATATATATATATATATATATATATATATATAGTCAAATTTGAATATGCATCGAGTTGTCCATGTTTACAGCCATTCAGATTCAGTCTGGTCTTGCAACTCTAATGTTTCCAGGAGCTATAGTACTGTAATTTCAATGTCTGTCCAGATGGGGGCGATATTTCCTGTCTTTTAACATTGGCCTTATAACAGCGACTGACTGATATTGTTTCTCCAGTATTCTGAAAATTCCCTGCTCTCATTTCAGATGTCGATTTGATAAACAGAGTCTGTCTGAATATTGAAGACATGAAAGTGTTCATTCGACTGGGTTTAAACATATATGAATGCCATGATAGTTTTATAGTCTGTGCTGCACACCTCGCTGCTGCTGGATATTGGCAGGCTCGGGCCTCTGGGGTGAGCTCTGGGCTTTCTGCCTCTCCTGCGACTTCCACTCCAGGGCTTGAACTCTGGCCTGTGAGCGCTGGATGAAATCAGGCCGTCTGATCGCAAAAGCCTCCTGCACACACAGAGCCAACTCATTAAAGGGGCGAATTAGCAGTTTGGGAATCAAGACGTTCAACACTACATCAGTAAAATCACAAATGCAATCTGAATTCTTTCCCGTAGACAGCAATGAGCTACATGGAGAGCAAATGGAGACTTTAAGATGGCAGCCGTGTTTTAGATGATCAATAGTCATTAGCTGGTTGACCAGGTACCATGTACCAAATGTTCAAGCCGGTATGACAAGCTGGTATCTTGCTGGTCCAACGTGGGCTATAGACCAGCTACTGACCAGCTAAATGATGACAAAATTTTCATTATAATTTTTGGCTGAACTATCACTTTAAAGGTGCACTGTGTAACCTTTCCGTCCGCTAGAGGTCGCCTATTCAAAACAAAGGCTTAGTTTGATGACGCCAAGTTTGAGCGCAGAATCTTGGGACATGTGGTCTTCACCTCACAGCCGGTGGAAAAGAATCGGGATAGGACTCGGGCAGAAATCATGGTCATGGATGCGATTATTAACACTACTGTAGTATGAAGCAGAGCAGGACCGAGTGGTGTGGGAGCTGAGCAAGGCCGCTGGAGCGATTGTTAATAAGATAAACATAACACACGCCTCGCGAGCAGCGGGACTTTTATTATGCCACAGTCGCCGGTGCCATTTCCGCTTTTCCGGTCATGAGTATGAGGTAACGCAGATACATTTGAGTGTGTTGAAAATTATGTTATGACGTTACTCTGTGCGTTCCCTCTGCGGCTGCTATGACACTTGTTGCACACTGCAGTAAGAGTAAAGCATTTCTGCAAAATATAACCGGAAACTGAGGGTAACGCACATGACGCAATTGACAGGCGACTCCCTCACACGTCCCGGTTCCTTGGTTAAAATAGCAATTTTCTCACGATTTACAAATAGTTGAAAACATTTGGGATATTGTAAGTACTCAACTGAACAAAATATATAACATTGGCCTAGTGGTTTTTGGATATTTTACTGAAAAATTTTTACATAGTGCACCTTTAAGCTCAATTTAGACCATCTATAAACCAGCTATATACCATGTACTAAAACAGCTATCAGTTTAAAATTGATTTTTCAGCAGCAACATTTTCCTCCTGGGAAAAAATGTAAATTAAAATTACATAAAAATATGTAATTTTACTTAAGTAAAAGAAAATTATTAAAACAGTATATGGAAATTATTGTATTATGAAATATAACTTTCTTTATAAAATATTTCTTAAAACACAATTGTATGTTGCAAGGAAGGAATAATTAACACTTTGCCCACAAAACCATATCCAATTAGTTTTACTTCCTTCTTAAAAAAAACTACCTTTGAAAACCAAATTATTAAAATTGTTCTCTTGATTTTCAGTTTACAATTCTGTAAATGTTAAAATACTGTTTTTCACCCTGAAATCCTACATTTTAGAGGCCAAAATAATTTACAATTAAGTATATTACTATTCTAAAATGCAAAATTATATAGAATATAAATAGCTTTATTTGAAACAATATACATCTAAGACATGTCCTCATGTCCTATTTTAAGGTGGAATAGTTACACGTTTCTGCATGTACTTACTTTAGTAATAACAGTAAATTATGCATAATCACAAGTAACTAACCCTAAACCAAACCCTAACCCTCTCTATAGCAAGTACATGTAGTTAATTAATATTACTCAGTACTTAGGCTATATGAGTAAGCACAATTTAACTTAAAATAATGTGTAATCCCTCATTTATATTATTTTAGGTACATTTAGAAGTACCTTCAAACAACAGAAGAGTGACTCACGCTAAGTGACAATGTAGTTTCAGGAGGGACATTTTGGGACTCAAACAGAACAAACTCCACACATGGACCAGCGGGAGGCGTTTTGTTCTTCCCATCAGCACCAGCAGCCTCTTCTCTGAGCTCTCTGTGTTCATTATTCCCTCTATCCTCTGTTAAAGACACTGATTAAGAGGAACAAATATTTAGTTATGAAACACATGAGCTTTGGTACAAAACCTAGTAAGCTGCCTACATAGTCATAGGCAGAATCATAACGGTCATGAAACCTCATAAGTGACCAATGTAATGCTCAGCATGGGCAGAAATTCTTGCAAGAGCTCACTAGAGGAATCCAAAACTGAACTGAACTCAAAGTGTTTTGAGTTGAGCTGCACTGATACCAACATGTCCAGAGTGTAAAGACATCGATTTCTCTGTGTTGTCTATATAAAAGACAATCATCTTGCTAAATGTCAGTGTGTTTCAAGTGAAGTTTGTGTTTGAGGAAGCCAAAGGTCAGGAGAGATCAGGCGTACCTGCTGTTGCTGTGTGGGATGTAGTTCGTCTCTGCTCGTCCTTCTGTCTCTGCTGGGCCTGCAGCTTTATGTTAGCGATAACCGCAGCTGCGTTCAGGGCCAGGACGGTGTCTGCGCTGAGATGAGGCGAGTTATCTGAGAACAAAGAGAGCGTGCATCATCCAGAGTCCGGTAGGCCTGAAACACACTCCACATGTGTACGGCAATGCAAATGCTTCTGGCTATGCAAGCTGATGCATTCAGAAATGTAATTAATGCAAGTATGCTACATTGTATGGCAGAACGCTATACACTTCTGCTAGGACAAAACTAACATTAAAGTACTGACATATTTGCAATGTTAAACTAGAGATTGTGCATTCATTCATTAAACTAGAGATGTAATGTATTCATGTCTGCATTAGCATACTTGTGTAGAATATGTTCTAGGCCTTTGGACACCTACAGTAAACACTAGAGCAAGGATTTTCTAAACTTTTAATGCCAGTGATCCCTGGATATAATGAGCTATATTATATTCAGTCATGCTCAAAAGTTGACATACCCCTTGCAGAATCTGCAAAAAGCAAATTATTTTAACAAAATAAGAGGGATCATACAAAATGCATGTCATTTTTTTTTATTTAGTACTGTCCTGAATAAGATATTGTACATAGATGTTTACCTATAAGACAAAATAATAGATGAATTTATAAAAATTACTCCATTCAAATGCTTATGGACCATTGATTCTTAACACTGTGTGTCGTTCCCTGGATGATCCACGACTGTGTGTGTTTTGTGATGGTTGTTCTTGAGTCTCTTGTTTGTCCTGAGCAGTTAAACTGCCCAATGTTCCTCAGAAAAATCCTCAAATTCTTCAGTTTTCTAGCATCTTTTGCATATTTGAACCCTCTCCAGCAGTGACTGTGTGATTGAGAGATCCATCTTTGCACACTGAGGATGATTGAGGGACTAAAACACAACTATTAAAAAAGGTTCAAATATTCACTGAAGCTCCAGAAGGAGGGTGGGGGGGGGACTTTTGATGAAGATGTCAAAATTTGTTTTATTTTGTTTAAATATAAAAAAATGCCCTTCGGAAGCAACAGAAGATACATGTTTTTCCTTGAGCTTCAAATTCAAAAAGTTATTTTTACTGCTGTTCAAATTGCTCAATTAAAATAAGCTAAAGCAACACAATTGCTATACATTTTGTCCTAACTTAATTTGATTGTGTTCAATCCACTTAAATATAAATCAAATTGAAGTTTACTTGATCCGTTTGTGTTGAGATTACATGAATGCTTGTTAGTTCCCAGCATGCTTTGCATATGGCTAAATCAAGAGAGAGTAAATTTCTTTTTTTTCTATTTTATATGTAAAAGTGTTATGTATTTTTGAGCAAGATGAGAAAGGGGGAGACTTGATTGTGTTTAATAGTGTTTAATATTCAGTTATGTTGGAATTATTAGAACAATTTAAATTACCATTGTGGAGAAGAGTGGAGCATTTGCTTAGGCTGTGGACTAAAACAACTAATGTCATATAACAGCTTTGCTGAAGGAGCTTTTAATGCTTAGCATTTAAGATGGTAGTGTGTGCTATTGCTAGCTAAAAGTTTGTCAACTAGCTAGTGCAGTATTATAATTCAGTTGTGTAATGAATATATGAAATTGAATACCTGAATCATGTCAGGGAGCCATATAAAATTCACTTTGAGACTACTTAATTGGGTCACTTAAAATGTATTAATTCTATGATGTTGAAATTACATGAACAAATTATGTTTAACTTAAGTGATTCATGTGAGGCCGATGTACACAATTAAATCATGTAAATCCAACACACTTTTTTTTAGTGCTTTTGAATGGGGTCATTTTTATAATTCAGCTTTTTTTTCATCTTGTGGACTATATCTTTTATGTAAAACATCTTATTCAGGACAGTACTAAATAAAAAATAACACGCATTTTGTATGATCCCTCTTATTTTGTTAAGATGATTAACATTTTGCAGATTCTGCACGACTGTATGAGAGAGATATGAAAGAGATATGAAAACAAAATATTTTGTCTTTAGAATTCTCTAAATGTTACTTTTTTTCAAAAATCCAAAATTTTCTGGAGGGAAAAAAAATACCCGCAAACATCCTAAAAGGTAAAAATCTAATCACATATAAGGTAAATGCTAACTTTTTTAATTGCAAAGAATTCTAAACATTTTCTTTGAGCGGTTCAAAGTCTGAAGTAATCATAAATGACTTCATTTCAAACAACAGTCGTGCATTGCATGTCCTCAGATAGTTAAATGTGTGTGTACTTCGGCGGCTGTCAGATTTTTCTTCATGTGTAGCAGCTCTAAATTCCTGCGGAAGCTCAAAAACCGGTATTGAAAGCAGGGTAGAAATAGATTATGCATGCAAAGGGATGCGTGGGAAAATGAAAAGATGAGAAAATGCATGACAGAAAGAGAGAGACAGGAGAGAAATCCCCCGTTTCAGGGCAGTCCACCGCATAAATGTGTATCTGCTGTGAAAAGCTTCAATTAAAAACCTCTGCTCTCTCACACGATAATACTCATCTATTATACATCAAAGAAGTGCCGCGCGGCCTTAGCCTACAGTGTGTTCTTGTGCGTGTACTGGCGAATATCCACGGAGGTTCTGCTAGTACCTGCCACTTTTAATAGCGTGAGAGTTTTCGTTTCTGAAATAGGTTCCTCAAGCGCTCGATCCCACTCAAATCCCTCTTTCCTTGAGCTCCTGTTTTCACAGCTGGAGGTCGAACGCCTTCTTGCTTCACTGCTGCTGGAACTAACAAGGTCAATATTTGTCTTCTGGGGAACAGGAGAGCTCTTGTTGTGAAACGCTGGATCTGTAACTGCATTTGCGCCAAGTTCTGTGTGGTTAAACAAGCTTGCGTCGCAGCTGAGAGGCCTTCGAAGTGGCTTGTGCTTAATGGTCTCCACTTCTGTACTGCTGTCTTTAGGGTTGTTGAGGTAAAGAGACAGGCTGGATCTGTGCTGAGACCTCCATTGGTTTCCGCCTGGCTCTAAAGATACAGTTAGTGCTCGGTTTAATGGCGAGGAATTGACTTTAGATTCATTAGTTTTGAGTCCTTCAGTGTAGCTGTGCCTGTAATGTGATGTATTGGGCTTTCCTCGATTGAAATGCTCTCTCTGTTCTGTCATTTTCACAATGGTTGCCTTTCTCCTCAGTACCACGCCATGGTCAATCTCTTCATGATTACAGCCAGGGGTCAGAGCGACGGGATGGCCGCTAGTGCTCTTCGTCCGCTGTTCGGTGACTTTGACCACTAGGGCTTTTCTTCGCTCAACAGAGAGGTCATTCATCTCCATTGGGCACAGATGCCCAGAATTCGGAAGACTGGAAGTGTGTGTGACCTTCCTGGAAGTGATAGTGATGGATGATATTGAGGGACTGAATGCTTCTGGTGCACTTCTGCGTCTGCATGTGGGATCTTTCAATGCCGGGTTTTTGGGATGAGGCTGATACTGGCCCGTTTCCACCTTGCTGGTCAAATTGGCTTTAGGATTCCAGGCCTGCAGTCCATTTCGTCCTCCCTCTGAGCTCTCGGATCCCGAAGCCTGGAAACAAAAACAAAATCTCTTGAATTGGGCTTTGTGTGGATGAAAGAGGTTCTTTCTGCCTCCAGAATCCACATTATAACAACTCGCCTCCTTCCAAACCCGTGCATTCCATCGTTTCCATAGCAACCGCATCAGTGTCGGAGAACTCTGGGGCAATTCGGTTAAGTTCAATTAAGTTGGAATTCGAGGCACTTCTTTGTTATATTACGAAAATCACAGGAGAGTTTTAATCTTCTGAACACAAATGCCTCGATTTCAGCAAGACTGAATAGGTAAGACCAAAATAGGCACTTGAGCATTTGAACATAAAAACAGCTCATTCAGTACCTTAGTGTGTACATACACATGTTGGGTTTTCATGTTTTATGAGGACATTCCATAGACATGATTATTATACTGTACAAACTGCATATTCTATCCCATAATCCTAAACATACCCATCACAGAAAACTCTCTGCTTTTTCAAAAACATCACTTAGTCTTTATAAGTTGTTTTCCTCATGGGGACCAAAAAAAAATCATCTTTGTGGGGACATTTTGTACCCATAATGTAGGGTTTACCTGAACCACACACACACACAAACACTCACACTCTCTCTCTCTCTCTCTCACACACACACAAATACTCACACTCTCTCTCTCTCTCTCTCACACACACAAACACTCACTCTCTCTCTCTCTCTCACACACACACACACACAAACACTCACACTCTCTCTCTCCCACATACACACACACACACACACTCACACACGTCTGAACACACACACACACAAACACTCACATACACACACACACACACTCATTCACACTTCACAAACACACTCACTCACTCACACACACACACACACACACACACAAACACACACACAGAAAGCATTAGCATTTCTGTTGATACTGAAACAGGATCACTGAAACTTTTTGTGAAGTTTATTTCACAATTATACTTTAGCCCTACAATATCCCATTGGCATAGACATTTTTTTAAATGTTTAAATCAAAAAGAGATGCAGAAAAGCCACCTGCAATAAAGAGACAAATACATTTATCTGATATAAACAGCTTCATTCAGAGCAACTGCTCGTCCCGTTGAGGTTGATTTGTGTGTAGGTCATCTGGAATTAAGCATGTAACTGATTACAAGATGCTTTTAAAGAGTGTTTCTAAATGAAAGACTGAGGAACAGATGTACAGCGCAGACAAACTTGATCAAAGATTTGTGATATTTGTTTAGTGCTTCATGAACATCTACATTACCACTTCAGATGCGCACACCTTACAATTACACATTCTTAGAAGATGCTCTCGTACAAAAACAATTTGGGTCCAGAACGAATCAGCATACTTTATTTTATCCACTGAATTTGTGGACAAATCTGCAGTGGAATGGATTTAAACATGATAAAATGCTTTTATTTATATAAATACTATATATACAGTATGCACACACATATACATACATATAAGTTAGTTGCAATTTAGAGTCTAAACTAGTAGATATCTGAGCAATGATAGGTGGAGTTATTGAAAATAGTCTTTGCAAACAGGGTTGACTATTTGCACTCAGTGTAAATAGACACTGGCATTACTCAATTACTGGCATTACCCTGTGCTTTTGAATAACAGGTCTCTATCAGGAGCAGCAAGGCTTTATGAACAATATAATCATACAAATCTACATTAGCAGTGACTTTTGGTTACATGTTGTATTTATAATAAGTAGGACAAGAAACAAACATCTCTGTTACTTCATGCTCTGAAGGCCATTTTTATAGCATGAAAAATGTTGGTCACACTTTAGATTTTGGTCCAATTCTTACTATTAACTAACTATTATCTACGACTTTTACCTCAATAAACTCCTAATTACTGCGTATGAATAGTTAGTAAGGTAGTTGTTAAGTTTAGGTACTGGGTAGGATTAAGGGATGCAGAATAAGGTCATGCAGAATAAGGCATTAATATGTACTAATAAACAGCCAATATCCTAGTAGTAGCAACTAGTTAATAGTGAAAATTGGACCATAAATTAAAGTGTTACCAAAATATTTAACATTAAAGCACCAGGCTCATACTGCATGACATCTTCTTAAAGGGGTTATTATTTTAATTTGCTCCTAGTGGATCACTTATAATGTTAATAAACAAGACAAATATATACTGTATGCAGAAAAACGATTATTTTCAACCCTCACTCTGTCTGTTTTTAAGGGGCGGCTCCTTTAAGGCTCATCAGTAAACGGCCACTTTTATGATTGGCTAACGTCATTGCATAGGAAACAGTATCAACGCCCACTCGCTATTGCACACAAGTAGTGTTTTGAAAACACTATCCGTATAAAACCATCATTTACAGACAAAGCATTATGAAATCATTTACTTGTGGTTTGTGATGCAGTTGCTGTCAGATCCAATACAGTCACTGCTTCATCTTTCAACAAAAGTTTATTTTTACAGGACCACTGCACTAAAAATAACATTACCTTCCAAATTATCCTAACGCTAGGAATGTGGTTATTTATTTTCAACAATGTGAATGTCTCAGTTGAACATTATTTATTTGTATTCGGTACATTTTACTGTGGATTCTTTGGTAAATCAGTCGCAATTTCAGAGCGGGCTTTGCAAAAAGACTTATTACGACTCAACAGTAATGAGACAACATGTAAGTAACCCTGTTAATTCTAATGCCTGATCTGTGAACAGTGATTTCTGATATGTAATGATTCATGTACAGTCAGATGTTCTTTGTCTATGTGTCAGTAAATCAAACCAGTGACTAAACGCTCAACTTCACATTGCTTCTCTTAGTAGGATGAAAACATTTCTGTTATTTAAACTGTAATTAAATTATACACTCACCTAAAGGATTATTATGAACACCTGTTCAATTTCTCATTAAGGCAATTATCTAATCAACCAATCACATGGCAGTTGCTTCAATGCATTTACAGGGGTGTGGTCCTGGTCAAGACAATCTCCTGAACTCCAAACTGAATGTCAGAATGGGAAAGAAAGGTGATTTAAGCAATTTTGAGCGTGGCATGGTTGTTGGTGCCAGACGGGCCGGTCTGAGTATTTCACAATCTGCTCAGTTACTGGGATTTTCACGCACAACCATTTCTAGAGTTTACAAAGAATGGTGTGAAAAGGGAAAAACATCCAGTATGCGGCAGTCCTGTGGGCGAAAATGCCTTGTTGATGCTAGAGGTCAGAGGAGAATGGGCCGACTGATTCAAGCTGATAGAAGAGCAACTTTGACTGAAATAACCACTCGTTACAACCGAGGTATGCAGCAAAGCATTTGTGAAGCCACAACACGCACAACCTTGAGGCGGATGGGCTACAACAGCAGAAGACCCCACCGGGTACCACTCATCTCCACTACAAATAGGAAAAAGAGGCTACAATTTGCACGAGCTCACCAAAATTGGACAGTTGAAGACTGGAAAAATGTTGCCTGGTCTGATGAGTCTCGATTTCTGTTGAGACATTCAGATGGTAGAGTCAGAATTTGGCGTAAACAGAATGAGAACATGGATCCATCATGCCTTGTTACCACTGTGCAGGCTGCTGGTGGTGGTGTAATGGTGTGGGGGATGTTTTCTTGGCACACGTTAGGCCCCTTAGTGCCAATTGGGCATCGTTTAAATGCCACGGCCTACCTGAGCATTGTTTCTGACCATGTCCATCCCTTTATGACCACCATGTACCCATCCTCTGATGGCTACTTCCAGCAGGATAATGCACCATGTCACAAAGCTCCAATCATTTCAAATTGGTTTCTTGAACATGACAATGAGTTCACTGTACTAAAATGGCCCCCACAGTCACCAGATCTCAACCCAATAGAGCATCTTTGGGATGTGGTGGAACGGGAGCTTCGTGCCCTGGATGTGCATCCCACAAATCTCCATCAACTGCAAGATGCTATCCTATCAATATGGGCCAACATTTCTAAAGAATGCTTTCAGCACCTTGTTGAATTAATGCCACGTAGAATTAAGGCAGTTCTGAAGGCGAAAGGGGGTCAAACACAGTATTAGTATGGTGTTCCTAATAATCCTTTAGGTAAGTGTATATAGAAAGCGATCAAAGAATGCTCCCTTTAAATCGCTGGAGCTGTCAATCAAACAGCGTGAGTTTATCAGTGACTGAGTTCACAAGTTACACTGAAGTCTCACAGCAGCCAATCACAGCAGTGGGTGTTTACACTGAAGTCTCACAGCAGCCAATCACAGCAGTGGGCGTTTACACTGAAGTCTCACAGCAGCCAATCACAGCAGTGGGCGTTTACACTGAAGTCTCACAACAGCCAATCACAGCAGTGGGCGTTTACACTGAAGTCTCACAACAGCCAATCACAGCAGTGGGCATTTACACTGAAGACTCACAGCAGCAGCCAATCACAGTAGTGGACGTTTACACTGAAGTCTCACAGCAGACACGCCCCTTCAAATCAAAGCCTTCAAATCAGAGGATTAAAATCAGGGTAGGAAAAATGAGTTTTATTTCTAAATTATGACATTTTTGGATGTAAAAATCATACTAACATTATAAGTGCACCACAGAACATTATAAAACAATGGAGTTTATGACCCCTTTAAATAAATGCTTTGTTTATAATAAGGACATTTTAAGCAATTAAACTTACAGGATGTTTTAATGGTACAAAGAGCTCTTTTATGCCAAAAGATCAAGGCAAATTTGTTTTCTCATGTCATGACCCCATTAATCTTATAAGATCTTATAATATTTTAAGCAATATTTCAAAAAGCCAACACGTTTCAAATGTCAAAAAATTTTACATTATTTCAGTTTGGTGTTTCAGAGACCCAGATGTAAATCATGAATAAATGCAATTTTGACTGGTGCACACACTTCAGAAATACAGTTTAATTTGATTTATTTTATTATATTGTTCTACAATGTGTTTTTGCTGGTGTCAAACTGACCCCAAACAGAAACAACATTAATGTACTGTATCATAATCACTTTTCCCGAAAGGCGCATTCATACTTTAAAGGAACACGCCGACTTTTTGGGACTTTAGCTTATTCACTGTATCCCCCAGAGTTAGATAAGTCTATACATACCATTTTTATCTCCGTGCGTGCCATAACTCTGTCTGACGCACCCACCGCTAGCCTAGCTTAGCTAGCTTAACTCTCATTCCTGAATAATAATTCAGGAATTTTGCTGCCGTACCATGGGTGCAGCGGCGCAATGATATTACGCAGCGCCTGAAAATAGTCCCCAGCACGCTCTCTGTGCAATCAGGTTGTCACGTTGGTTATGTTGACGGAAGTTAGCCTATTTTCAGGCGCTGCGTAATATCATTGCACCGCTGCACCCATGGTACGGCAGCAAAGTTCCTGGATTATTACGCAGGAATGAGAGTATAGTCCCTAGCCATATCGGTCTAGAAAATTGCAACTTTTTATTTTCCGTCGGTCTTAATACACGATGTAACTATACACATCACAACATGTTAATAGGAAAATGTTGGCATTATTTCGTCACTTATTGAGCAGTAGGCTAGCTGAAGCTGTTTACCTCCAGTCTTTGTGCTAAGCTAGGCTAGCGGTGGGTGCGTCAGACAGAGTTATGGCACGCACAGAGATAAAAATGGTATGTATGGACTTATCTAACTCTGGGGGATACGGTGAATAAGCTAAAGTCCCAAAAAGTCGGCGTGTTCCTTTAAGATACATGATAAGGTTAAAACTTTATTAATATTTAAATATTACCATATTAAAAGTATTTGAAGGGATAATATAAGACAGCAAGTTAGTTCCTGTATAAAGCAAACTAATAGTGTTACTAACCTGATGGAGGATGGAGGATGTTTTTTCAGGTGTCCTCCAGTATCTGAAGCCTGCAGGTTCAGGTCTCACAGGTTCCCGGTCTGAATAAAACAAGAAAATTCACTTTGGGGTGCTTTTTCTATGTCTCTCATTGAAAAAAGACACAATAAAAAAAGTCAAAAAAGAAAACTATAGAGAGCGTACAATGCGTACAATGTAAACACAGCAGCATTTCCTGCCACTCCTGTCATAATAAGGCAGATCTTCCTGCTGTGTGTATTTACAATGTCAACAGAGGTCTGCTTAGACCGACTTAACCTGCATCACTTACAGGTGTCAGCGAGACAGAGAGCGGGAGAGAGATTTTAATCTGACAGACGAGAGACAGACAGTCACTGTGCCACCCGGCCGTGATGGATTGTTTTCTGTCAGCGTTGCCATAGAGGCCATGCCATTGTCTGACAGCCAAGGCACCAAGCTAACTATTTCTTGCTGTCGTTTTTTAGGCAAGTAATCGCACTTCACACTGGCAGCTAACACCTGACAGGTAGCTATTTTCCCAGCATGCTCCCGGTATACAGTTCAGCATGGCACACACTCTTGTCAGTTGCTCAGGTGTTGTGGGTCAGGTTCTGCGCTGCCTTCAAGTCATGTTGGAACGAATGTATTTACGTTCATACGTCGTAAGGAAACTCTGGAAAGCTTTCTTTACGAGTTGAGGGCGTGTTAATTAAATAATCGTGGTGGAAACAAATTGGTATTGATCAAAATTAACAAAAGTGTTTCTGTCACCATAGTGTCACCAAATGCAGCTGCAAAAATAATTACTGTTTTAGACAATACTGAACATTCTCCCTATGCTATTGGTCAGTCTACAGATAGCTCCGCCCCCAACAAATGCCATTGGTTGAGTCAATATTGTCGTGTTGGGATAGTTGAAAAATAAAAAAATAAATACAGCATCATTCATGGGGCTGCACGATTAATCAAAACAAAACCAAAATCGTGATATGACGATTATTAAGTAGCGAAGGCTGTGATTTAATTAAATAAATATTTGTTTCAGAGTGATGCTCTGTTCTTTTAGGAAACCGGCTGTTGACAACAAAAAAGAAGCTTTAAGAAAAACATTTGAAAATGAAGAAATAAAGACAGCCATAAATATTATTATTATTACAACAACATTTCTAAATACTCTTAAATATTTTTAAACATTTTTAAATTGTAAATAATTTTCTTTACAGTGAAATATTACAATATTAATATTTTTTGTTTAATTTTGTTTAATATTTGAATATAGTAATACTAATAATCAATTGTATTTTATAATACAGTTATTATTATTTCATAGTCATAATGATATGTAGTCACATAATTTTTGGCCAAATTGTGAAGCCCTACAAACAAGCACAGCACCTTTTTAAATAATAATAATAATAATAATATTTTTTACAGTAAAATATTATAATAGTAATACTTTTAATTGTTTAATATTTTAAATTAGTAATAATAATAAATAGCATTTAAAATCGCAATCACAATTTTTATCAGACAAATAGCAAAACTGAGCTTAGATATAGAATAGATACGTTCTAAAAAGTTCTCGTCTTTTTCTGAGAAATTATAAAAGGAGCTGAAATATAATTGCCCAACACATTTCTGTCATTACCTCCAAAATCATGCAATCTCTACAACCAAGGCAAAAATCATCCCTTTTCCATCATTGTTTTGACATACAACAGGCGGGGGATCTGGCAACACAGTGTGATCCAGAGCAACAGCAACAAGTGTCTGTCATTGACCCTTTGTCACTCATTTTGTGTTTACAACTGAAGAACGGCCTTCACACACACACACACACACCAGCATGGCACTCATGTCCTGTCAGAGTCATCCACCATCTGGAGCTGGAGAGAAAGAAAAAGAAAGAAATTCCCAAACACTCATGGAGGAGTAAGTGCTCCTCATTCCTGCATCACTGCCTCCCTCCTCCTTCCATTGACTCGGTCCTGCTCTCACCACTGTAATTACACTGACGCTGTGGCAGCATCATTATATGCTCGTCACCTGCTGACAGAGCCCAGAGAAAGATCCCAGCAGCAGCAGGAGCACTGGGAGGACGACAGCACTGAGGAAACCGCCGGAAGAGACTGAAAACCTAATACTCCTCTATCCCAGACTCCAACCAATCTACGCTGCAAATACGCTGCTTTGGCTCCAAAAGCTCTTTATATATATATAAGGTAAAAGAATTCCATTACAAAGAGATCAGTATATATAGACCCAATAAATAAATGAACTAAGAAACAGAAGATTATGTCTCACTTTCTCTCTTTCTTTTTTCAGAGTTCCTCTGTGTGCTATGGAATTTGCAAAACTGACAAATAAAGTTTTTCTTCTTAGCTTTAGAATATTTTGAATTCCTAAAAATGTTACTTAAAGTTCCTTTTTTAAAACTGTTCTTAAGACAAAACTTAAGAATTGGCATTCTTGAAATGAATGTTGTTCAAAAATTGTCATTAATAACTTAAGTTAGGATAACCTTTAGCATTAAAAACATAACACTAGCTAAATATAATACATTTTACTACAAGGTTTTACTTTTATAATTAAAAAATCTCAATAATTGTGAATGTTATTTTAATTTAAGATTTACAAATATTACGTTTTGAATTTGTTGTATTAGCCAATATACCATAGTATGCAAGTATAAGAACAACATCAAAGCCTGTCATTTTATATAATAATATAATAATACACTTTATTTTCTATAGCGCATCTCAAAGCCCTTCACAAGAATAAGGTCAAATAAAACATACAGTTATACATGCAACCAAACCCTTATCCTAACACTAACGCTTGAGAGAAATATATTTGAGAATACTTGGTTACACTTTATTTTAAGGTGTCATTGTTACAGTGTAATTAAATATTTAGGTACTGAGTAATATTAATTAACTACATGTAATTACTGTAGAGTTAGAGTTTGGTTGAGGTTTAGCTGCATGTAATTACGCATAATTTACTGTTATTACTAGAGTAATTGTAGTAACGTGTAACTACGTCACCATAGTGTTACCCTTTATTTATTATTTGTTATCCACTAATAGACATGAGTAACATATGTAACAAGGACACTAAAATAAAGTGTTACCGAGAACTTATTAAAATTTACCTTAAAATTTAAGTTTACGTTTTTGTTGCTAAGAACACTTGTGAATGTGGCCCCAGAACTTTGGCCTCCCAACTGCCATCTGTGGCCGAAACATAAAATTGCCAGACATTATTTTCTATACTTATGGACATGATGTAATCATACACTAATGAATGAGATGGCCCTGAAGATGGCCTTCAACACCAAATTTGACTGCTCCAAATTTATTTTAAATGCACTGATTATTTTATGTAGTCATTTAATAATGATATTTTGATCGTTTTACACCAAAAAAGGTATTTTCTAGTGCAATTTTAAAACCATTTATAATATGCACAGCTGATGAAGCAATTCACTGAATTCAATGAAGATAGTATTTCATACCACACTGTGTAAAGCCAGCTCAAACCTCCAAACATAAATCCCTGGTTCCATCCACCAAGCAGTTCATTCAGAACTTTTATATGCAGTCTTAGTCAATACGCACCACTTGGTCTTGGTCCGTTAAGTTTGGCAGGAGTGCTGAGCAACACTGGAGTGATGGGAGACTTCAGTTTCTGCTGAAAGAACACACACAGACTTTATTTGTAGAACAGAGAGATATGATCAGTCTATAAATGTGATTGCATTAGATAACAAAAGCTTTGACTGTGGGGCTGTGATGCATTAGTGGAACATGGTTACTCTGAAAGATAGTGATGGGAGATACTTTTGCAAAGCGCTCGAAATGGCACGCTGATGACGCCTGTTGGTCAGAACGGTGCAAATGCAGAGAAAACTCAAAAATGTATAAACACCTTTTACCAATTTCAAATGTTTTATTGAAAGTGAAATCTATTAAATGCTATTACCAACTTATCTGATACCATTAAATATTAAGTGTCTTTATGATATGTGTGTTATTTTATTAAATTGTAGGGTTTATTTTATGGAAAGCATGGTTAATCAGGCCAATAAGAGACATTTAAGGGTTAGTTTCAAAAATGAAAATTCTGTCATTAATTCCTCACCCTTGTCGTTCCAAAACCGTAAAGACTTTCGTTCATGTTCGGAACACAAATTAACACAAAAATTACGTTTGGATGAAATCTGAGAGCTTTCTTTCCCTCCAATGACATCTATTCAACTACCACTTTGATGCTTCAAAAAGTTCATAAAGAGATCGTAAATCTAATCCATATGAATTGAGCGCTTTAGACACGATCGCTTTATATGATGAACAGATTAAATTTAGGCTTTTATTCTCATATAAACATTCATAAATTCACACTAGTGATGTGTCGTTCAAGAACGATTCGAACGAGTCTTTAATATGACTCGAGAACAACGAGTATCTCAGAGAGCGATTCGTTCATTTTGTGTTGACCGCGCATGCGCAACATCCCATATGTTCTGTACAGGAAACAGGATTGATTAGTTCATCTCTCGAGTCTTCGGGTTCGAGTCATTCGCTCATCAAGTCCCAGCCCCATAGGCAAGGCTATGCAGTCTGTACCGGAAACAGAAAAGATTAGTTCATCTCTCGAGTCTTCGGGTTCGAGTCGTTCATTCTTTTGTCACGTGACAGCCGTGTTGGATGCTGAAATGAGTTAATTCACAACCTTCCTTACAAACAAGTTTTTTTTGTTTGTTGTTTTTTAGCTAGTATAATAATTGATTTTCCTATGAAGACTGGACACATTGGGTTGGTTAGAATAGATAGGCATAACATACATGTTTATTGCACATATCTTCTGATAATTTTATAATAATAAATATATTACAACATGCAGTCAATAATATGAATGTAATGTTGTATATGTTGCGAAACATTGAACCGGGAAGCGGTCACGTGACAAAAGAACAAGACTCGATAGATGAACTAATAATTTCTGTTTCCGGTGACGGCATGCCTTGCATATGAGGCTGTCACGGCCCAGATCAGACATGATGACGGAACTAACGGCTCGAACCCGAAGACACGACAGGTGAACTAATCTTTCCAGGGAACAGACTTGATTAAATGTGAAGTGACAAAAGAAAGAACGATTTGGATCGGGAGGTGAGGTGAACTAACAGACTGCATACATAGCCTGACTATGCAAGCAACTAATTAATCATTTCTTTCTCAAAGTCTGACCATGGCTGCATTAGCTTAAAGATAATTTTTTATTCCAAAAGTACTAAATGTGTTGGAAAATTTAACATGTAACATTTTAATTATATTCTGCTGAAAGGAACGAAATGACTTAAACAAAGATTTGTTCATTTTACTGAACGAGATTCAAAGACCAGAGTCAGTAAAATGATCCGAACTTCCCACTACTAATTCACACATCACTTGTGATAAACAGAATTTTTAGGCATGTTTGCTCGACGAGAACCAATGAGGTTCATTCTCGTGCTACGCAGCACGTTTCAGCTTCCTCAAGAACCAATGAGGTTCATTCTCGTGTTATGCAGCACGTTTGAGCTTCCTCAAGAACCAATGAGGTTCATTCTCGTGTTATGCAGCACGTTTGAGCTTCCTCAAGAACCAATGAGGTTCATTTTCGTGTTATGCAGCACGTTTGAGCTTCCTCAAGAACCAATGAGGTTCATTCTCGTGTTACGCAGAACGTTTGAGCTTCAGCAAGAACCAATGAGGGTCATTCTCGTGTTACGTAGCACGTTTGAGCTTCCTCAAGAACCAATGAGGTTCATTCTCGTGTTAGGCAGCACGTTTGAGTTTCGGCAAGAACCAATGAGGTTCATTCTCATGTTACGCATTAGGTTTGAGCTTCAGCAAGAACCAATGAGGTTCATTCTCGTGCTACGCAGCACGTTTGAGCTTCCTCAAGAACCAATGAGGTTCATTCTCGTGTTATGCAGCACGTTTGAGCTTCCTCAAGAACCAATGAGGTTCATTCTCATGTTACCAATGAGGTTCATTCTCATGTTACGCATTAGGTTTGAGCTTCAGCAAGAACCAATGAGGTTCATTCTCGTGCTACGCAGCACGTTTGAGCTTCCTCAAGAACCAGTGAGGTTCATTCTCGTGTTATGCAGCACGTTTGAGCTTCAGCAAGAACCAATGAGGTTCATTCTCGTGCTACGCAGCATGTTTGAGCTTCCTCAAGAACCAATGAGGTTCATTCTCGTGTTATGCAGCACGTTTGAGCTTCAGCAAGAACCAATGAGGTTCATTCTCGTGTTATGCAGCACGTTTGAGCTTCAGCAAGAACCAATGAGGTTCATTCTCGTGTTACGCAGCACGTTTGAGCTTCCTCAAAAACCAATGAGGTTCATTCTCATGTTATGCAGCACGTTTGAGCTTCAGCAAGAACCAATGAGGGTCATTCTCGTGTTATGTAGCACGTTTGAGCTTCAGCAAGAACCAATGAGGTTCATTCTTGTGTTACCAATGAGGTTCATTCTCATGTTACGCATTAGGTTTGAGCTTCAGCAAGAACCAATGAGGTTCATTCTCGTGCTACGCAGCACGTTTGAGCTTCCTCAAGAACCAGTGAGGTTCATTCTCGTGTTATGCAGCACGTTTGAGCTTCAGCAAGAACCAATGAGGTTCATTCTCGTGCTACGCAGCATGTTTGAGCTTCCTCAAGAACCAATGAGGTTCATTCTCGTGCTACGCAGCACGTTTGAGCTTCCTCAAGAACCAATGAGGTTCATTCTCGTGTTATGCAGCACGTTTGAGCTTCAGCAAGAACCAATGAGGTTCATTCTCGTGTTACGCAGCACGTTTGAGCTTCCTCAAGAACCAATGAGGTTCATTCTCGTGTTACGCAGCACGTTTGAGCTTCAGCAAGAACCAATGAGGTTCATTCTCGTGCTACGCAGCACGTTTGAGCTTCAAAGCCTAAATTCAATCTGTTCATTATAAAAAGCAATTGTGTCTCTTCAGAAATTTTGACTAAACTGCTCAATTCATATGGATTCGATTTACAATCTCTTTTTGAAGCGTCAAAGTGGTAGTTGCATAGCTGTCAATGGAGGGACAGAAAGCTCTCAGATTTCATCAAAAAGTTAATTTGTGTTGCGAACATGAACGAAAGTCTTACGGGTTTGGAATGATATGATGGTTAGTAATTAATGACAGAATTTTCATTTTTGGGTGAACTAACTCTTTAACTACAACTTCCTTTTTATTATAAAAATGTGTCATTAAAATGTCTACTAAATTATAAAATCGATTTGAGGTACAAACCGTATAGATAGACACTGGTTCATTGCTTCACAGAGACCATCGCACCATAGAAACTTCAAAAGGTTTCGAAACATTTAACAAACCATTGTTTACTGACATCATGTGACTTTGGAAGTTTGATACGTGTTCCGAATCACTGGTTCGAAACACATTATTCACAAAGGTTTTGAAGCTTCATGAAGCGTCATGCACGCAACTTCATACATGCACTTAAAACATAGAAACACCAGCTGATTAAGACATTGAGCAAAAATGATGAAATTAGCGAAAGGAAAACATCCTGCATTTGAGAACGCACGCTACTTGGTTTGATATGTTCTTATCTAATGCAATGATATTTAGACATGCTAAGTGTGACTTAGGTGTCTAAACACTACTGAAGTTTAAGCATAAAATGACTGAAGTGAAAATACAGAAAGACGCATGGTTCACAAAAATCCCTGCAGCACTGTTGTGATCCTCTTGTTGGCTCTGATGTAGTTGAATCTATTCGTTCCTAAATCTGTTCCGAAAGGATCTAAGTACCTGCTGACAGAGCGGTTTTATTTCGACTTCATGCAGCACCCAGACAGCCACTGAAGTTCATGTACTTGACAGTCATCCAGATATTTTTCTCTCTTTCCCTCCTTTCAGGTTCCTATTTCTCTCTCTCCTTCTGGCATCAGTAGGCACTAAGGTAAATCAGGTCTGAGAGCTTGGTTGTTCATTTCCGGGATTTGTTCCCAGGAGAGGTGAGAGTGATTGTTGTGCAGTGTACAGTGGTGGCAGATAGTCTGCAGGACTGTGAAGGCTTTTATCTCCAGTGCGGATGACTCAATCACTCTGAACTTATGAGCAAAAAAAGTTTTATACTGTACAGAACCATAGTGATACAAATACTGTACAGAAGCACTAAACGGCAACATGTGACATAGTAGAGCTCTATTATGGAACTCCCACAGATCAGTTTTTATTACACCTTTAATCTTATTTTCAAATAAAAACTGCAACATTCTAAAATGTAACAAAAACTAAGGCTGAACCTAAGTGATTTAGAGAATATCTGATAGTCAGAACACTCTGCAAGAACAATTTTCCTCTCCAAAGAGCAGATAAGCCATTATCAGCCAAATCCATTCTGAAAGTAATTTATAAATTAAAATCCATTTCTCGGTGTCATAATTGAATATTAGCATATTGCTTACTGCATACTAGACAGTATATACTGTTTGCAATATGCAATATGTAGCTGGACTTTCGGCCATCTTATACCAAGGTGATGTGGGTGGTTGCTGAGTGGTTTTGGTGATTTGAGGAATCATTCAGCTCACTAAACTAAATATAAGAAATAATCACAGTGATGCTTGCCTTAGCAAACACCATTAATGATCAATATTTTAAGTAGTAGTAAACTGTTCTCTCTTGACCTCATTATAGGCTACGTTCAGACTTCAGGTAGCTAAATGTGGCCCAAATTCCATTTTATGACTCAGATCTGTTTTTGTCATGACTGTGTGAACGGCACAAACCACATGGAATCTGATCTTTTCGATTCTGATTTGTGCCATTTCCATATGTGGTCCTAAATCCAATAAAGGTCAGATGTTTTGCAAGGCGACCTCAGTCTGAACAGTCGGAATTCGTGTGACTTTTACATCACTCTAGAGCAACATTCGTCACAATTCTGCGCTCATGGGAGTCACTTCAAAGATTTTACATTACATAAAGTTGTGTAAGGTAGTCAGTGAAGGACAGATGTGCCAGAGCTCATAAGTATTACAGTGACAGTTCTAAATACAAGCAAAACATAAATGTTTACAAACTCTGCTCTCTTTTGTAGCATCCTCGTCTTTGTCTTTAATATTGCCTGTGCTTAAATTCGCTGGCTTCCTCGGCAGATCATGCTATAAATAAACGTGTAATCAATTACTTTAATGTCCTCTGTGTTTACTTCCGTATGACAGCGTGCTGCGTGACGTCTTTTTTAACGCTCTTTTTGCGTTGTGGGTCAGTTCAGGACCATGATCTGTTCACACTGGAATCTGATATTGGCCACATTTAAGACAACAATGTGAACAGCTATACACTCACCTAAAGGATTATTAGGAACACCTGTTCAATTTCTCATTAATGCAATTATCTAATCAACCAATCACATGGCAGTTGCTTCAATGCATTTAGGGGTGTGGTCCTGGTCAAGACAATCTCCTGAACTCCAAACTGAATGTCAGAATGGGAAAGAAAGGTGATTTAAGCAATTTTGAGCGTGGCATGGTTGTTGGTGCCAGACAGGCCGGTCTGAGTATTTCACAATCTGCTCAGTTACTGGGATTTTCACGCACAACCATTTCTAGAGTTTACAAAGAATGGTGTGAAAAGGGAAAAACATCCAGTATGCGGCAGTCCTGTGGGCGAAAATGCCTTGTTGATGCTAGAGGTCAGAGGAGAATGGGCCGACTGATTCAAGCTGATAGAAGAGCAACTTTGACTGAAATAACCACTCGTTACAACCGAGGTATGCAGCAAAGCATTTGTGAAGCCACAACACGCACAACCTTGAGGCGGATGGGCTACAACAGCAGAAGACCCCACCGGGTACCACTCATCTCCACTACAAATAGGAAAAAGAGGCTACAATTTGCACGAGCTCACCAAAATTGGACAGTTGAAGACTGGAAAAATGTTGCCTGGTCTGATGAGTCTCGATTTCTGTGGAGACATTCAGATGGTACAGTCAGAATTTGGCGTAAACAGAATGAGAACATGGATCCATCATGCCTTGTTACCACTGTGCAGGCTGGTGGTGGTGGTGTAATGGTGTGGGGGATGTTTTCTTGGCACACTTTAGGCCCCTTAGTGCCAACTGGGCATCGTTTAAATGCCACGGCCTACCTGAGCATTGTTTCTGACCATGTCCATCCCTTTATGACCACCATGTACCCATCCTCTGATGGCTACTTCCAGCAGGATAATGCACCATGTCACAAAGCTCGAATCATTTCAAATTGGTTTCTTGAACATGACAATGAGTTCACTGTACTAAAATGGCCCCCACAGTCACCAGATCTCAACCCAATAGAGCAGCTTCGTGCCCTGGATGTGCATCCCACAAATCTCCATCAACTGCAAGATGCTATCCTATCAATATGGGCCAACATTTCTAAAGAATGCTTTCAGCACCTTGCTGAATCAATGCCACGTAGAATTAAGGCAGTTCTGAAGGCGAAAGGGGGTCAAACAAAGTATTAGTATGGTGTTCCTAATAATCCTTTAGGTGAGTGTATATATATAAAAAAAAAAAAAACTTAAAAGACTTGCAGTGTGAACGTAGCCTGTGTTGCATACCAAATTCCGCAAGTGGCATCCAGCCATCGTCTTAGAAAAGTATTTTCAATTGTTCATTTGATTTTATGCTAAAATATCTGTCAGTTCTGTCCAATAAAAAATAAGGCCAAATTAGAAAAATAATCAAAAAACAAAACAAAAACAAAACAGTATCAGTCAAGTTTGGACACATCACTCTTTTTAATGTTTTTAAAAGAAGTCTCTTATGCTCATCAAGCCTGCATTTATTTGATCAAAAATACAGAAAAAACAGTAATATTGTAAAAAATTATTATTACAATTTAAAATAATTGTTTTCTATTTTAATATACTTTAAAATATAATTTATTCCTATGATTTAAAGCTGAATTTTTTATCAGGCATTACTACAGTCACATGATCCTTCAGAAATCATTCTAATATGATGATTTATTATCAATGTTGAAAACAGATGAGCTGATTCATATTTTTTTATAACCTGTGATACCTTTTTCAGGATTCTTTGATGAATAAAACCTAATAAAAACATACAATATACACTACCGTTCAAGTTTGGGGTCAGTCATTTATTTTCTTTCTGTTGTTAAATTGATAGAAAAGTTATATTTCTATTCTGATTAAATGCTGTTCTTTTTAACTTTATTCATCAATGAATCCTGAAAAAAGTATCACAGTTTCCCAAAAAAATATTAATCAGCAGCACAACTGTTTCCAACATTGATAATAAATCATCATATGAGAATGACTTCTGAATAATCATGTGACACTGAAGACTAGTGCTGAAAATTCAGCTTTGCATCACAGAAATAAATTATATTTTAAAGTATATTGAAATAGAAAACTATTATTTTAAATTGTACTAATATTTTACAATATTATTTTTTTTTCTGTAATATATCAGTCACAATCACAAAATGTTGCAATCACAAAACTGTGCACAGAATACATATTGCAGAAATACTGGTAGTACGCTATTCTGAACTTACTGGGCCGCTGTAACATCACTTCCCTTTTACGTTATTCTTTCTTACCTGGCACATGCTGTTGTCATGCCGGTTGTTAGAGATGTCCGTCAGTATCACATGTCTTTGTATGGGCAGCCAACCGAAGCAAACCGGAGCGAGAGTGCAGAACTGAGCTCTTTCTGCACTGGGAGCAGGTTTAATGTGAACCATCTTGTTCCTTGCATAAGACTCCAGGCTCTCACAAACACTGGGACAGACGCTAGGGCTCTGATTCCTCCTACACAGAGAGGATAGATCAGGACAGAGCAGGTTACTTCCCATCATCTCATTTGGGAGAACCGGTGTTGACACCGTCCTGTCCACAAACTGAGGTATTTGCTTTTGAAGTGGACGTGATTGGAGTCTCTCTAGTGTCTGAAGCCATTTGTCCATCCTGCCACCTTCTATGCAGCTCTGTGGACGAGCTCTGCGAGGGGGTTCATTCACTTGCGCCGTGGGGCCCTCATAATAACCCCGCTCTCCAGGCCTCCTCCATGATGAGGACCTGCGAAGGAGACTCATGCTGTTTTTGCCAGCTGCGCAGTTCGACTGAATTATCTGCCGCCATCCTTCAGGCTTCACTTCCTCCATAAAGAACTCTTCGAAAGACAAAGGAAATGCATCTTAAGAACAAAACAGCAAGTGCACCTACATCACAAACTTCAACGAATTGAGCTCCACAATGTTCTTCTCATGAAGTCATTAACATAGAGAAGAAGCATGTTTACTGCACTCTTGTTTTCTAGTAAAAATACATCAAAACATCCTGATAAATATGATAAATTCACTAGAAAAGCAGAATAGAAAGAGTTTTTGGCAAATGGTTTTTCCTTGCTTTTTATAGATTTTTTTTTTACAGTGACATCCTAATTGAGCTCAGACTGCTGTGTCCTCTCAAAAAAATCAATACAATCCTACACACAAACACACTCAAACTGCAAGTTGACACAAGAGCATGCATGGTTAACAGAACTGTTTACCTGCGTCACACGGCTCTGACGAGAACGACACGATCTGACTTCACGAGGCAATCTCAGCTTTCCTCTCGCAGTGTGAAGAGGGGCCACTGGTGCCGTCTCCTCTCAGCCATGACTATAAATGTGTGTGTTAGTCTGAATGAACAAAAGACTTACAGAACAACTTCTATTTTTCACTGGGAGAGAGATGTGTGTGTGTGTGTTTGCTCGCAGCCAGCAAATACCCCCTTTTTCAACCTAGACATGTTGGCTTGGAGTTTTGTTTACTCTCAGAGTTGCTTTTAACATTCATCTTGTGGTGAACGGTGCAGAAAGGAATCTGCAGTTTAACACCGATAACCCAAAGTGAAAAAGCAACATCCGTATAAACTCTACAAAGTGTACTATTTGCATTTTCTTCTCTTTCAGTTTAATAAAGGAAACTAGATTTTAAAATTTTCAGAGAGTGGTGCTTGCTAGTGCAAAAATTCAGCTGAAACGCTAGGGTATAAGTGGGTGGTTTTAACGAGCTAACGAGTGGGTGGTTGCTAGGTAGTTGCTTATACTCAGTCGTCAAACAATCCCACTTTAAAGTCTTTCTGGTATAATACTCTGGTCATGAGATATGGCTTGATTCCCTCCTTCATTATAAATGTACTGGAATTTTTTTGTTTTTTGCATTATCCGCCAGGCAAGGAAAGTAACAGAAAAACTTTGTTTAACAAGCTGCACAACTTGAACAAACATTTATGTTTTTAGCACAGTTAGTGAAAGCTGTTTATTTGTACTTAAAGTTTGGAGTTTGTTCAAATCACTAACCCTACATATGAGCAATAATAATAGTGATGCTTGGCTTCACCACTAATGATAAAAAAGAGCACTTGCTTTGTTTACTACAAAAATCTATCAGAGGATGATGCCATATTTATGTAGCATAGTACATGTGTAATGTAGACTAGTAAGAGCTGTGCCTGCAAACCTCACTCTACTGGCCTCAAGATGCACGCTAGCAACTAATGCTAACGCCTGCAGTTTTTAGCGTCCTTATTAGTGCGCCCGCTTCTCATGCCGGTGACTCCGGTTCGAATCCCAGGTCTAGTGGGACCGGTTACATTTGGTGCCATTGACCCGTTTGGGAGTGAGGTTTAGGGGGGTGAGTGTAACAGATGTAGGCCAGTAAGAGCTTTGTGTGTAAACTTCACTCCCCTGGCTTCAAGAGGCGTGCTACCGCCTGCACTCTTTAGTGTCCTTGATAGCGCCCCATGCAGGAGACCCCGGTTCGAATCCCGCTTAGAGTGGGTCGAGTGGGATTGGTTACATTTGGTGCTATGGCCCAGAAGGGAGTGAGGTTTAGAAGGGTGAGTGTAACGGATGTGGGCCAGTAAGAGCTGTGTGTGTAAACCTCACTCCCTTGGCCTCAAGAGGCGTGCTAACGCCTGCGGTCTTTAGCATCCTTGATAGCGCCCCACACCGGAGACCCTGGTTCGAATCCCGCTCGGAGCGGATCGACTAGGACTGGTTACGTTTGGTGCCGTGAGCCGAATGGGAGAGGGGGGTGAGTGTAACAGACGTAGGCCAGTAAGAGCTGTGCGTGTAAACCTCACTCCCCTAGCCGCAAGAGGCGTGCTAACAACTGATGCTAGCGGCTGCGGTCCTTGTTAGTACACACGCCTCCCATGCCGGAGACCCTGTTTCAAATTCAGAAAATCTAGTTTTGGGCCTGTGTTTTAAGACAAACTCAGATATAGGTTTTTAACATTTAACACACACAGAGCTGTTGTGTCCCATGGTTTGGAGCAGGGCATGTGATCGCCAGGGCTGCTGGGTAATTAGCGCTTCAGGGAGTTGAATCAGATGATGAGGTTGTTAATGTTTGTGTCGGGCCACCCACATGATCTCTCAAGACCACAAAGGCGATGAAAGTACACACATCTTCAGGGTGAATACGCTCTGTCCCGGTGTTTCTGTAAACAACATGTCTGTTCTGCTTCAGAATTGTTTGCATATTTAAAAATTGACCTGTTAGAAAGAGAAATCACAAGTGAGATCCATTTAATATCTCAATTGTTTCTCTACACATTAATAGACTTAAATGGATTTTATTTAGTAAAAAGTTTTCTTGTGTCTCCAGATGTTTCTTCTGAGAAAAAATACCCAGGAAAATCCCAAAACCAATATCTGAGCTACTATTCAATAGTTTTATAGCTCTATACACAAATTCTGATCAGCGAACAATGCATCTGACCAAACCTTTACATTAATATATTCAACTCACCTACATTTCATCATTTAACTTTATATTCATCTAAAAATCCTAGTTAGAGCTGTTCTCACACAGGATTCATCTCTGCTGTGTGAACTGGGACAAGCTGCCGCAGTAAAGACATTAAGTTTTCTTAAATAGCTCTCCATTTTCTTCTCAATCTGAATACAGATTTTTCGTCTCATGTGACACAAAAATGCGGCTGTTCCCAGAGGTTACTGCGTCTAACCTTCATCATTACTGTAATTACACCGGCTCTTGTGTTTCCTGCCGGCCCCTATGGACTTGAAAAGAAAACTTGTTTATAGTATACTACCATTCTACTCTTATTATTTTTGCAGTATGCATACAGTGTCATTTTTTTTTAAATAAAATGTTTGTATAAAGCTTCTGCTTACATGGCACATTGTAAATAAAAATGTTTAGTTAGCATTTTTAGTAAAAATATTGCATGCAAAAAGAAGATTTGCATACTATGTTGAGAATAGTATACTACCATACTGCTTACTATTTCTGCAGTATGCATACTGTGCACATGTAATTTTTATTAGCTTTTTTATTACATTTAAAAAAAAGATTGATATTGTGTGCATAAAGAATATATGCATACTCTGTACTGTATACTATGTTTTTATTTATTTACCTTATTTTACCAGGAAGTCTTTTTGAGATTAAAATCTCTTTTACAAGAGAGACCTGGATAATAGTTTTCATAATAGTATTCTACCACACTGCTCCTACTATTTTTGCAGTATGCATACTGTGAACACTGTGTATTTTTTTCTAAAATGTTTCTATAAATCTTCTCATCACTTGGCACTTTGGGAATAAAAATGTTTAGTTAGCATTTTAGTAAAAATATCTTTAAAAAATCAATACATTGCATTGCATACATAATATATGCATAGTAGTATGTTCGAAATAGTATACTACCCTGTACTGCTTAATATTTTTGCAGCATGCATACTGTGCACACTATAAATGTTTCTATTAATCTTCTCATTACATGACACCTTGGAAATAAATGTTTTAAATTAGCATTTTTAGCTAAACAAAATATTAATATTGCATGCATCAAAAATATATGCATACTATATATACATACAGTTCTGCATACAGTAAGTAGTGTGGTAGCATGCTGTTCTGAACTCAAAGAGCAGAACTACCGGCGCCCCCTGCAGGATGAGGCTGTCAGTCAAGGCCTGCAGCAGATCAGGGCAGGAAGAGGATGGCTCATCTGAGGGAAGTGCACTATGTGTACTCGTTAAGGGGAAGACTGATATGAAGGATGTATAAATAAACATATAAAGGCAGATTGGTGTGTGTTGAGTCCGGTCCTCTGATGTTGGGACAGGTCAACATTCTTCTGCTGATAATAATGAATCTCTTCATCATTAGAGGAGAGAGAAAAGAAAGAGATATAAAAGCTTGTATGACTCACACAATCAAAGCAGCCCTATCCTGCTCTGTACATCTATTTCATATTTAGTCCTAGCCATTATTTTCCTGTGATCAATTTGGTTTCTAATTTTAAGTGGGTAATTTGCTGTTTTGTTCTCTGTGCATTGGCCTCAGCGTTGCTTACTCTCTGTATTTACGGAGGGATTTACTCATTAAAGCTGTCAAATGACTCCAAGGCTTAGAACAAACAAAATAAGAAAGGCACTGGAGAACAATTAATATCTGACTTAAATCTGAGCAAAAACAAAAAACAACAAAAAAAAACAATAGTACAAAAATAAATCTGAAATACACTCACCTAAAGGATTATTAGGAACACCTGTTCAATTTCTCATTAATGCAATTATCTAATCAACCAATCACATGGCAGTTGCTTCAATGCATTTAGGGGTGTGGTCCTGGTCAAGACAATCTCCTGAACTCCAAACTGAATGTCAGAATGGGAAAGAAAGGTGATTTAAGCAATTTTGAGCGTGGCATGGTTGTTGGTGCCAGACGGGCCGGTCTGAGTATTTCACAATCTGCTCAGTTACTGGGATTTTCACGCACAACCATTTTTAGAGTTTACAAAGAATGGTGTGAAAAGGGAAAAACATCGAGTATGCGGCAGTCCTGTGGGCGAAAATGCCTTGTTGATGCTAGAGGTCAGAGGAGAATGGGCCGACTGATTCAAGCTGATAGAAGAGCAACTTTGACTGAAATAACCACTCGTTACAACCGAGGTATGCAGCAAAGCATTTGTGAAGCCACAACACGCACAACCTTGAGGCGGATGGGCTACAACAGCAGAAGACCCCACCAGGTACCACTCATCTCTACTACAAATAGGAAAAAGAGGCTACAATTTGCACGAGCTCACCAAAATTGGACAGTTGAAGACTGGAAAAATGTTGCCTGGTCTGATGAGTCTCGATTTCTGTTGAGACATTCAGATGGTAGAGTCAGAATTTGGCGTAAACAGAATGAGAACATGGATCCATCATGCCTTGTTACCACTGTGCAGGCTGGTGGTGGTGGTGTAATGGTGTGGGGGATGTTTTCTTGGCACACTTTAGGCCCCTTTGTGCCAATTGGGCATCGTTTAAATACCACGGCCTACCTGAGCATTGTTTGTGACCATGTCCATCCCTTTATGACCACCATGTACCCATCCTCTGATGGCTACTTCCAGCAGGATAATGCACCATGTCACAAAGCTCGAATCATTTCAAATTTGTTTCTTGAACATGACAATGAGTTCACTGTACTAAAATGGCCTCCACAGTCACCAGATCTCAACCCAATAGAGCATCTTTGGGATGTGGTGGAACGGGAGCTTCGTGCCCTGGATGTGCATCCCACAAATCTCCATCAACTGCAAGATGCTATCCTATCAATATGGGCCAACATTTCTAAGAATGCTTTCAGCACCTTGTTGAATCGATGCCACGTAGAATTAAGGCAGTTCTGAAGGCGAAAGGGGGTCAAACACAGTATTAGTGTGGTGTTCCTAATAATCCTTTAGGTGAGTGTATAAGATGAAATACAGTAAAATACATTTTCAAAACAGTTTATATAGATAGATAGATATATTTATTATGCAAGTTGATATTTTGATCATATTTTTTTCCAAGCACAATTCCAAACCACATCAGTATTTACTTATTTATAAGTGATATATAATTGTTAAGGAAGGCTGGAAGTGAAAAATGTGAAATCATTATTAAGCAGGTTGTCTTTTACAGGTAAAATGTACCAAAAAAATTATTTCCAGCCTTCCTTAATTATATATCACTTATAAATTATTAAATACAAAATGAATAGTAGTTATTAAGATTGATGTGGTTAAGAATTGGTAAAATGTGCTTGGAAAAAAAACTTTCATAATAATTATTCTATTGCTCCGCGGTCCAGTTCTGATGCTCACGTGCCCACTTGCCGCTTTCAGCGGTGGAGAGGGGTCAGCATGGGCCCCCTGACTGGTCTGCGGCTATGCAGCCCCATACTCAACAAACTGTGATGCACTGTGTATTCTGACACCTTTCTATCAGAACCAGCATTAACTTCTTGAGCAATTTGAGCTACAGTAGCTCGCCTGTTTGATCGGACCACACGGGCCAGCCTTCGCTCCCCACGTGCATCAATGAGCCTTGGCCGCCCATGACCCTGTCGCCGGTTCACCACTGTTCCTTCCTTGGAACACTTTTGATAGATCCTGACCACTGCAGACCGGGAACACCCCACAAGAGCTGCAGTTTTGGAGATGCTCTGACCCAGTCGTCTAGCCATCACAATTTGGCCCTTGTCAAACTCGCTCAAATCCTTACGCTTGCCCATTTTTCCTGCTTCACATCAACTTTGAGGACAAAATGTTCACTTGCTGCCTAATATATCCCACCCACTAACAGGTGCCGTGATGAAGAGATAATCAGTGTTATTCACTTCACCTGTCAGTGGTCATAATGTTATGCCTGATCGGTGTATATACAGTACATACACACACACAAAATATCCACAAAAATATCCTTTTACAAGTGATGCACCACAAAGTAGCATTAAAAAAAAAACATTATTAGCATATAAAAACTGGTCAGTGTGAAAGTCTAAAAGAAGGACATAATTTGATTAAAAGTTGATATAAATAATAATAATAATAAATTCATACAAACTTATATTGCAATTATATATTTCACTTCTGTAGTCTATCATAATTTAAAACATAATAATTCATATTTTTGTGAATTTCATAGTTTAAGATTGGAACATTGGTCCCACTTTATATTAGGTGGCCTTAACTACGATGTACTTATTGTGTTCATATTGTATTGTAAAACACTTTTGCTGATATTGAGGTGGATACGGGTAAGGTTAGGGACAGGTGTGGTGGTGTGGGTAAGTTTAAGGGTAGGGTTGGTGTAAGGGAAGGGTCAGCAGTGTAATTATAAATGTAACTACAGAAATGAATTACAATTACATGAAGGTATTTTTTTTAAATGTAAGTACAATGTAAAAACATGTATGTACACAATAAGTGCATTGTATCAAATGTTAATTTAAATGTTAGTACATAGTAGTTTAGGCCACCTAATATAAAGTGTGACCAGAACATTTGAAAATATTTTTTATGTTGTAATATTTTCAATTGTAATAATGGTGCTTAGTTTAGCAAATACCAATAAAAAGCCGAAACAGGTGTCTTTCTGGCTGGACGTAAGATTAAGTGTTTGAGCTCTGTTCTTCAGGCTGAGAGAGAGGGAGGTGTTTAATGTGACAGGGTCCGCACTAAACCAACAGTGCTCTGATATATACACTGATTAATGGTAAACAGCCTCTTCACCCGCTGCAGGCCCACTGCACAGAGTGAGAATAAATCATTCATTTCTCATAAAGGGATGCATCTGTGGGCAAACAATGAAAGTGTATTTCTGTAACATTTAAACCGATGAGAAGCAAGCTTCAGATGAATGCAGAGGATGCAGGAGCTCCTCTTACTGTTGTTTTAGTCAAATTATTTTATTTTATAGCCTGTGGCCAGTGTTTCAACAACAATTGAACAAATAAGTGGAAGTGTTGCATATAGACGTCATCTAAAAGGTTCATTCTCTAAATGTTTTGCATAGTGTTATGAATCAAAAGACTTTATCAAAAGTCTTTTTCCCACAGAGCAGCTTTAATTACAAGCATCTGGGGAGGGTTTGTGTGCAAAGCAACATACTTTCACAGAAACAACAATTAACCTCAAACAGAGTGATAATTTCTCTGGAAAAGCAGGAATTAAGTGAAGTCAGTGGCTACGAGACGGTATCCCAGAGCAATCTTTTCTAATTGGTCCCCATAATCAAATTTTCAGCAGTTGCCACAGTCTGAAGCTATTTATGACAGCGAAAATTGTCTCGTTATGAGTATTAGAGGATTCATAATGTTTTATGCAGGGCTGTTAATTATGTTTTCCACATTTTGATTAAAAATCTTTTTTACTCAAAAAATAGGACAGAAGCAATGGAAAATAGATTAGTCTGTCGGTTTAGACCCCATTTAAAATAAACATTTTAGAACTTGATCATAATAAATGACATTACAAAAGAGGTCATTCGAAATGCAAAAAAGTCTGAAATTTGTATCATGGTTCCCACAAAAACATGAAGCAGCACAGCTGTTTTCGACATTGATATAATAATCAGAAATGTTTCATCATATTAGAATGATTTCTGAAGGATCATGTGACACTGAAGACTGGAGTAATGCTCATTTTTAAACTGTAAAATATTTCATAATATTACTTTTTACTGTATTTAAAAAAAAAAAAAAAAAAAAAGGAAGGAAGTCTTGGTGAGTAATCAAACCTTTTAACAGTAGTGAAGGCATTCTTTAACTATGGGCAGCACATTATCAGACTATTTTAATGTGCCCACCTGTGGTACATATGTCCTTCATTATGTGTGTATTCTGAGTGGCAGTTTCTCTCTACAGATGATGAGGTTATGGTACGTGACAGCATCTGAAATACACAATTGGGTTTAGTTACAGTTTTTCTGTACATTTGATTATGTAAAAACGAGTATGTTTATGAAGGCTAAAATTAACAAAAAAGAACAGTATGTGTTAAAAGGAAAATGTGATATAAAGCCATGGGATAGCCTTAATGTTTTTTGCGAATGGGTATGTTTATGTGAAAAAATATGGATCAAAAATTCAATATCTCTGATACTTACTTTGTGGAGAAGAGAAGATGAGTATCTCTGTTAAACTAAAAAGAGAAAAAGACATGATTGGTAGGAAACCAATCGAAAGGTAAAATTTATAGACATTTTAAGAAAGAAATCATTTGCCTGTTGAGAGTGTGTTGACAGTCTGTGTATAGCTGACCTCCAGAAAATCAGAAATGAGGTGGCTTTGAAAGTTACAAATTTGAAAAACAAAAAGGCGGGAATAACTCTAACACAAAGAACCATTTCAGCATATAAAGAGTTCTTCGCGATGATACAGTTCTAAAGAGAACTGTTACTACATGTAAAGAACCTTTAAACAATCATCTTTTTTTAGAGTGTATTGGTTGGACAATGAAACACTGGCCAATATAGTGTTGGAGGTTACATGCACGGTCTAGTGTCCAATCTTCACTGATTTTACATTCAGTAAGAGCAGAGTGTGAAGGTTGAATTAGCAGAGCAATATCATAGCTGTACATAAAATATTTAAATTCTCACAAAATAATGGGAATATCAGAGTTCAAAAGAGGACAAATTGTTGGTGTGCATCTCGCTGGCTCATCTATGACCAAGTCAGCAAGTCTTTGTGGTGTATCCAGATCTATGGCATCCAGGGTAATGTCGGCAAACCACCATGTAGGACGAGCCAAATCCAACAGGAGTAACTGTTGACGTAGGAAGAAGATGTCTGAAAGGGATGTCCAGGTGTAAAAGACATAGGCCAGTAAGAGCTGTGAGTGAAACCTCACTCCCCGGATCTCAAGAGGCACTCTAGCGAACGACACTAGTGCCTGAGGTCTTTAGCCTCCTCATTAGAGCGCTCGCCTCCTATGCAGACAGGCCGGGGTTCGAGTCCTGCTTAGAGCGGGGGGTTCGAACCAGAAGGGCTACACAGTCAGGTGCTAACATGGATTTTATCCAAAAACATAAAACTTAAAACCACAGCTGCCCAACTCACTGCAGAATTAAATGAGCGCCTCATGTAACCCCGGCATTGTGGCCAAATCTGCCCATTGGCCCCTGTCCAACATGGCCTCCTAATCATCCCCATATATACACTCACCTAAAGGATTATTAGGAACACCATACTAATACTGTGTTTGACCCCCTTTCGCCTTCAGAACTGCCTTAATTCTACGTGGCATTGATTCAACAAGGTGCTGAAAGCATTCTTTAGAAATGTTGGCCCATATTGATAGGATAGCATCTTGCAGTTGATGGAGATTTATGGGATGCACATCCAGGGCATGAAGCTCCCGTTCCACCACATCCCAAAGATGCTCTATTGGGTTGAGATCTGGTGACTGTGGGGGCCATTTTAGTACAGTGAACTCATTGTCATGTTCAAGAAACCAATTTGAAATGATTGGAGCTTTGTGACATGGTGCATTATCCTGCTGGAAGTAGCCATCAGAGGATGGGTACATGGTGGTCATAAAGGGATGGACATGGTCAGAAACAATGCTCAGGTAGGCCGTGGCATTTAAACGATGCCCAATTGGCACTAAGGGGCCTAAAGTGTGGCAAGAAAACATCCCCCACACCATTACACCACCACCACCAGCCTGCACAGTGGTAACAAGGCATCATGAATCCATGTTCTCATTCTGTTTACGCCAAATTCTGACTCTACCATCTGAATGTCTCAACAGAAATCGAGACTCATCAGACCAGGCAACATTTTTCCAGTCTTCAACTGTCCAATTTTGGTGAGCTCGTGCAAATTGTAGCCTCTTTTTCCTATTTGTAGTGGAGATGAGTGGTACCCGGTGGGGTCTTCTGCTGTTGTAGCCCATCCGCCTCAAGGTTGTGCGTGTTGTGGCTTCACAAATGCTTTGCTGCATACCTCGGTTGTAACGAGTGGTTATTTCAGTCAAAGTTGCTCTTCTATCAGCTTGAATCAGTCGGCCCATTCTCCTCTGACCTTTAGCATCAACAAGGCATTTTCGCCCACAGGACTGCCGCATACTGGATGTTTTTCCCTTTTCACACCATTCTTTGTAAACTCTAGAAATGGTTGTGCGTGAAAATCCCAGTAACTGAGCAGATTGTGAAATACTCAGACCGGCCCGTCTGGCACCAACAACCATGCCACGCTCAAAATTGCTTAAATCACCTTTCTTTCCCATTCTGACATTCAGTTTGGAGTTCAGGAGATTGTCTTGACCAGGACCACATCCCTAAATGCATTGAAGCAACTGCCATGTGATTGGTTGATTAGATAATTGCATTAATGAGAAATTGAACAGGTGTTCCTAATAATCCTTTAGGTGAGTGTATATATACGATTGGCTTCATCACTCGGTATCCTCTCCACCAATCAGCTGGTGTGTGGTGGGCGTTCTGGCGCAATATGGCTGCCGTCGCATCATCCAGGTGGATGCTGCACATTGGTGGTGGTTGAGGAGATTTCCCCCTTCCATGTAAAGCGCTTTGAGTGCCTAGAAAAGTGCTATATAAATGTAACAAATTATTATTATTAACTCCTATTTCCATCAAAACTGTTCGTTGAGTCAATATTCATGGTCGGACTGCTATAGCCAAACCTTTGGTCACTAGTGCCAGTGCCAAACGCCAGTTTCACAGTGTAAATCGTGGGCTGTGGACAATGTGAATTATGCATTGTGCTCTGATGAGTCCACCTTCACTGTCTTTCCCATATCTGTGGGAGTTACAGTGTGGAGAAGCCCCAAAGACACTGAACGCCCGGACTGTTGCGTGTCCAGTGTGAAGCACAGGGTGGATCAGTGATGGTTTGGGCTGCAATATCATGGCATTCACTACCAAGGACTACCGACCCATTCTGGAGGACCATGTTCACCTAATGGTTCAAACATTGTACCTAAAGGGGGTGCTGTGTATCTGCATGATAATGCACCAACACACACAGAACGGTGATGGTTTGATGAACATGAAAGTGAAGTTGAACATCTCCCATGGCCTGAGCCACGTTGGGGTAGTTTGAAATAGGAACTAGGAAGTCAGAAAAAATTTCCTCCAGCAGCATGACATAGTGACCTAGACCCTGTTTTGAAAGAGGAATGGCTCAAAATCCCTCTGGCCACTGTGAAGGACTTGTATCTGTCATTCCCAAGATGAACTGATGCTGTATTGGCCGCAAGACAAGGCCCAAAACCATACTAATAAATGATTGTGGTCTAAAACCAGGTGTTTCAGTTAGATTATCCAACGCCTGTACATCACAGGAGGAATCTGTCATTTTTTTAATGAAAGTCATGAACATTTCCACTACATTTTGTGGTGAAAAAGACATTTATGGAATTACTTTGTGTTGCTCAGTACTGAGTGTATTTTTAGGATGCATTGTAATATATTTTACATTTTTTAACAAGACTAGAGATTGATCTGAAAAGATGCACACAAATATTCCTTTCACGAGTCATATTTAGACCTACCTGAGAAAGTTATTCACTGACGCTGCTACAAAATTGACTTTTGAAAAGAAAAAAAAAAAAAAACTTTATTAGCGGGAATGACGCCACAACTAAGAGACAGTAAAAAGAGACAGTTTTTAATAAAAATGTATATAATTATCATACAAAAGTATACTGAAATTATTTATTTTCTTTAACCTTTAATATTTAAAACATGAATATCATGCATACATTTTAATGTGACCTTCATATAACAAATAATAATAATAATAAACAAAACAAAAAATAATAAATCTGTGCGTTTTAATAAAAATATACTCCTGAAACATAAATATATACGCATTATACTAAGTCACACAATTGTTATTGTTACTTTTACTTTACTCTGGAAATATTTGTAAAATTAAAGCTACCATGGTAATTGTTTTGTGAGGGACTGTCCGGTCGTCCGGTGACGCTGGTGTCCCACATGACAGAAAGTTTCTCATATCTCCCCCTCGCGGTTCATGAGTTCAGTGATGGTGGAAAATGGCGGCTAGATGAGTCTTTCCACTCCTACAGAGAAAAGAAAAAGTGTGTGGAAAAACTCTGGATATATATTTGGAATAGCGACAACAACACTCACGGGCGTCTCACAACACCTTCATCAGTGAGGATGTCGCGCTGGGTGCCCACGAAGAAAGAGAAGTACGGAGTAGGTGAGTAAAGAAGGAAACTTGCATGAACTGAAACTTCTTTTAGTCCTGTTAGAAAAGTTTTGGGACAAATAGTGAGTTTCTATATTTCCAGGCTGGTTTAGATTATTTGAGGGTGTTTTGTGTTGAAGTGTTTTTATGATTGTGGGACAGTGTAATCAATGCGCTATTATATATGTGAGATATGTGTGTGTGAGATTGACACAGACGCGCCTAGTTCCAGTGTTTCCTGCGCGGCGGCCTGAATGGAACTCATGGATACATTGTTGCTCATTGTTGCTCGCGCGCTGATACTTTGTAACAAGTTTTCGCGCTGATACGTTCTAAGAACTTTCCGCGCTTGTTGTATTTTCCCGCGGAAGATTCTTTCTTTCGCCCGAATGTTTTGTTTGTTTTTCAGGGATTACACTGTTATGGGTAACCTGGAAATATTAGGATCATTAAAAACTGTGATTTCCTGTAATATATACATGGCCTAAAATATTTTTCCGGTACTCACTGATATTGAGTATTTGTACGTAGGCTTTCTCTGTTAAAGCACTTTTATAAATCCATATCCAGTATCATAATTACTGGAAAGTCATGGAAATGCGTGGGAAGCCTGATGTAAACAAACTCATTTTACTGGGCTACTGTATACGTTATACTATATGGGCTAGGTTTATTTGTTCCTATCTGGGTGTTTTAATTTAGAGAATGAATTTAAAAAAAATGTATAGAGCAATTTTGTGCAGATATCACATTTAAATCTCTAGAATACTTCATTCTGATTGGTCAGCTCTCAGCATCTTTGGTCAGTGTTAATATACTGGTGTCATGATTTCATTTAGGCTATCCCAGGCAACTTATTACCAACATATGTGATAGTTTCATGTCTTTCATCATTCCCGAGTTTCCTCATGACTTGCTGTACATTTAAGTCAGGAAAACTACTACGTCCCTGGTCTGTATCTGTCCAAACATGTTTAGAACTAGATGTTAACCAAACACATCAGCTGAAAAGGAAAGTTGAGCCGCATTTTCCAGGCGTTTCTTCCTTCTTGTATATAATGATAGGCTGGATTGTTGACATGCTGTTCATTGTGCGTTGCCCCATTCCTCCAGCTGTGATTGACAGCTCTGCGTTGACATGTCATTATTAGTCATGACATTTTGCGCTGGATGATACTGTTGGTGTTTTTCTAACTGAACTGTTTCCTTGAACAGCCATAATAGTTATTTACATGCCAAAAGTTCACTTGGAAAGTTTAGGGATGATTTCAAGATATAATAGTATCTTAATCCCATCTCATCAACTGGAGAAGAACTTTATGGGTTGCATTAAATGTTTGGATCAGTAGGATCTTTTATTGGCAGCAAACTCCATCTAGCCCATAATTCTGTATTTATCTGCTCTCCTTGACGCAGACTTGAAATATCTCCGGCGTTCATGTTGGATAGAAACTTCTAGAGTTATTCAGCTCTTTTGAAATATTGTGGTCTCTACCTGTTTGTGTTGCTCGCCGCTTTTATAGTGACTTCCACTCTGAGCTGAAAGGAGCACGAGGTGGTGTGTAGAAATGTCTAGTCTTTGTTGTGTGTGTGTGTGTGTGTGTGTATATTTTTAACCTGGAGGGTGGTTGAATTTCACTCTGTAATGTTTAAATAGTTTTGCCTCTGTATTGGTGTAATTTAAATTCTCAAGTGCACTAGACTGAGGTGAAGCTTTTTCTCACTACGCCAGGTAAGAGGAAACATGTTCAAGCACATTTATGTGTGCTGTTCCTGCTGAAAGTGGCATCATTTCTGACTGCTTCCAGATTATACACGCATGTTTGATTTATTTAGATTTGTACTGACTTATTTGTATATAGATAGTCTTATTATACCTTGCATCATTCTTTGATATACACCATGATGTTTTGGTGAAATTTCAGAACAGACAGATTTGTTCCGTGTGTTTTCCCTGGTATTATGAACATTGAATTTAGGATTACAAGCATTTTTTGTAAAATTTTTGCTGTATATAAATGAATTATTCAGTGATAAACTAATGTAGCTAGTGAGGCATGTATTCCAAAACACTTTTGAGTGTTCATGTGCTTGAACACTCAAAACACTATCAATGCCTTAATGAATCTGCAGCGGTCAGGTGGTGCAAGTAAATGGTGAGAGAACATTGAGCTTGGTACGTTTTTATTTTTAATTTTTTTTGTCTTTCTCCAGCCTACAAAGTTTATATTCCGTCTGGCTAGCGCACTTCCCATAATGTCTTTTGCGCAGTTTGAACCCATTCGACCACATGAGTGTTTACACTACGAAAGCAATCTGGTCGAATGCGTTTTCGACTACCTCTGGAAGTGTTTGAAAGTGGGCAAGCTCAAAACATTTTAGACCCCTTTTACATCTGAATTTAGCATTGTCCACTTATGATCCGATCGACCGAAACGCATCTTAATTCCAGGTATAAACAGGGCCTCTGTTGCGTCGGTTCCAGCGGATCCCGCGGTCACGATCAAAGATTACCTCAGGAAGATTCCTAAAATCAGCCATATTTTGTGATCAACTCTGTTAGGTCTGCTCAATTAATTGAATTTCTAATTGCGATTACGATTATGGATGCCACGTTGAAAGCCGCGATTACATTTATTCCACTTACATTATTCTGCATGCTTAAGGAGGTGTGTTTAGAGCATGTTACGTTGTGAGAGGCGGATCACGACTACTTCAGAGTAGGGTCTAACCCAGCACAATAGGAACTACCAGTGACGTAATGTTAAGTGTATGTGGACTGGTCGAACGCATGCAAAACACCAGCACCCGCCATTTTTAAAAGGTCGTGTACACAACCTATATATTAACTACACAAACTAACTCTACAAACATGGAAAACAGTGATAGATGGACCTCTCAAACTTTATGCTAAGAAGAAAATCAAACGCAACTTTGAGGGGACCAAGCGAAACATGATTATGTTTTATTTCTGCTCAGCTAGTTACATTGGACATCAACCACACGGCAAGCGCTAACGTTAATACTTTTTCATATACTGTCTACTTTGTATAATAGTTCTACCTAATAACATATTAGACGGCACTGTTAAACAGATTGTGAGCTGATGAAGATGGAGAATGTGAGCGCTGTGTGCTCAGGCTCTAAAGTGTTCTCAGTGGCGTCAAAATAAATGTCCGCCACTCCGTCAAAATAAGTCAAAACAACAAGCGCGACTTGCGTCACTTCAGAGTTCCTACTGTTGGTGCAAATGCAACCAGGAAAATGTTCCTATAGGAACCTTTAGTTCTTTAAGTTCCTAGAACTACCCGGTGCAAAAGCCCCTATTATTGTACCATGCATTTTTTTTTTTTAAAGAAGAAAACAAATCAATGTACACTCACCTAAAGGATTATTAGGAACACCTGTTCAATGTCTCATTAATGCAATTATCTAATCAACCAATCACATGACAGTTGCTTCAATGCATTTAGGGGTGTGGTCCTGGTCAAGACAATCTCCTGAACTCCAAACTGAATGTCAGAATGGGAAAGAAAGGTGATTTAAGCAATTTTGAGCGTGGCATGGTTGTTGGTGCCAGACGGGCCGGTCTGAGTATTTCACAATCTGCTCAGTTACTGGGATTTTCACGCACAACCATTTCTAGAGTTTACAAAGAATGGTGTGAAAAGGGAAAAACATCCAGTATGCGGCAGTCCTGTGGGCGAAAATGCCTTGTTGATGCTAGAGGTCAGAGGAGAATGGGCCGACTGATTCAAGCTGATAGAAGAGCAACTTTGACTGAAATAACCACTCGTTACAACCGAGGTATGCAGCAAAGCATTTGTGAAGCCACAACACGCACAACCTTGAGGCGGATGGGCTACAACAGCAGAAGACCCCACCGGGTACCACTCATCTCCACTACAAATAGGAAAAAGAGGCTACAATTTGCACGAGCTCACCAAAATTGGACAGTTGAAGACTGGAAAAATGTTGCCTGGTCTGAGTCTCGATTTCTGTTGAGACATTCAGATGGTAGAGTCAGAATTTGGCGTAAACAGAATGTGAACATGGATCCATCATGCCTTGTTACCACTGTGCAGACTGCTGGTGGTGGTGTAATGGTGTGGGGGATGTTTTCTTGGCACACTTTAGGCCCCTTAGTGCCAATTGGGCATCGTTTAAATGCCACGGCCTACCTGAGCATTGTTTCTGACCATGTCCATCCCTTTATGACAACCATGTACCCATCCTCTGATGGCTACTTCCAGCAGGATAATGCACCATGTCACAAAGCTCGAATCATTTCAAATTGGTTTCTTGAACATGACAATGAGTTCACTGTACTAAAATGGCCCCCACAGTCACCAGATCTCAACCCAATAGAGCATCTTTGGGATGTGGTGGAACGGGAGCTTCGTGCCCTGGATGTGCATCCCACAAATCTCCATCAACTGCAAGATGCTATCCTATCAATATGGGCCAACATTTCTAAAGAATGCTTTCAGCACCTTGCTGAATCAATGCCACGTAGAATTAAGGCAGTTCTGAAGGCGAAAGGGGGTCAAACACAGTATTAGTATGGTGTTCCTAATAATCCTTTAAGTGAGTGTATAGTTGACATTTAAGGCTTAATGCTGTAGAAAAGCAATAAAAGTTATTTTAGGAAGAGTGTTTTTAGCTTGTTTTTTTATTTTATATAAAAAAATTACGCAGTTGCTTTAAACAATGGTATAAAGCTATTCAAAACATCATTCAATGTAAATTGTGATAATTGAAATTAATAATCGCAATTACAATTTCAAGGGAATAATCGACAATTATGATTTTTGTCATAATCGTGCAGCCCTAAACTCATTTCAAAGTCATTTCATTGATGTTGAATCAAATAACTTAAACTGGAATAAAGACTGTGATGAATGGAGATGATTAAACACAGAGAGTCACTGTTGGGTTTGTTGTTCAAATTGAATTGTCTGCATTGAAGTGCATTGGCTAAAGTTGAATTTTCATTGATGTCTAAGACTGTCCTTTTTCAGCATAGTTCTGCATGTTTAAAACACAAGCCAAGCCACATAAAAGTGCATGGTTGTTCAGATCTGTCAGTTTATGTTTTTGAGTTTTGACAGTAACGGGTTAATTTCACGTCCTCTTTTTTTGGATTCTCTGCGCACCTCAGTCTCTCTGCATGAGTAAGTCCTGTGGTATTTGAGGAAGTGCTCTCTGAGAGAGGTGTGCTGCTTACTCGCTGTCGTCCCGTAGGAGTTTCCAAAGCCGCTTTGATAGGCCTTGTGTGAGTGTAGGTTGTTCCATTCATTCAGGCCTTGAGAAGAATAGAAGTGAAGTTTGCTTTGAGAGCTCCTCAGAAAGATGTCTGGCTGAGAAAGATGGAGGCATTGTGTTGATGCATGAACAATAAAATGTGTTGTCCAATTACTCTTTATGCACAGGCTTACCACATGAAACCTTTTCCGATATGTGAACATGGGTGAATTAATATATATCGTTCAGCTTTTTATGATCTGCAATCAGTGTCTAGTCATTTATGTATTTGCTCTGCACTGTTTTTCTTTTTTAATCAGAGGAAATATTGTTTCAACCGAACAGCTGTTGTAGCCACATGGATTCATGTTTTTCTTTATTATAATATACAGTTGCAAATAATCAAGGTGTTTTTCGCACAGTGAGAATCATATTCAATAATCTTCTTTTATATGCATTAGTATAGCAGTACATGCATTTCTACTGCAATATTTTCAAAATTATATTTTTTTAATATATGAGAAATTCATATTTTATAGACTACTGTATTTAAATTGTTGAATCAGAGTTTTGAATCAATTTAAGTAATTCATGTTTGTGATTTTCACAATAGCCCAATGCTATATTATTATGGTTTTTAAATGGCTTTAATATGTCATGCAGCCTTAAAATGGTTAATGGATTGTCGTCTGTGGAATGCGGTACTTTCTGTATTTTTCCGGTTAAATGTCACGGCAATCGAGCCAATTGCAATTGAGGATTAAACAATTTTTTTTAGCTCTCTAAATTTAATTGAGGGATCATGACAGCCCTATACTATTTTAATAAATAATTTGATGGCCAAATAAAAATCACCGTGATGATCATGATCATAATTAATCTTTCATGAATATTCAGATTTATGTGACTGATATTCCACATTTTCATAATTAGTTTAGTGTTTGAATCATTTCTCAGGTCCCGTCTCCTTGTCTTGCTTTGGTTAGTCATTTCAGTAACCTGATGCATGATGGTAATTTACAACCACTTACATTGTAGTTTGTTTTCTCAGGTTTGAGTTGTGTCTGGCATCTTTTGCATATCTTTATGGTGTGCTTGCCAGTGAATTAATGCTTGCACTAATTTGGATGATTACATACCTGTCTGATTGCAGGCGTGGAAGTAAACATTGGTTAAGAGGTTTAACGAGAACCAGCCGTTTGGAATCGCATCCAGTTCCGGAAGGCATCCTGCAAAAGGTGTCTGCTCTGCACTTCCATAAGAAGTCTGGCACATGCTGAAAATCGTTTTTTCAGTGTTTTTGTATTTGTGATTTGTCTTTTGAAAGGTTGTCTCTGAACTGGAGAGGCTCAGCTGAACTTCCTGCATCCTGTAAATATTCTGGCATTCCACAGACATGCTTGGAATATTTGCATGGCTCACCAAAAAAAACGTCTGTCGCCCACTCAACAGCGACAGTTACTTAAAGGAATGGGATTTTTTTTTTAGTATTAGTTAAACAAATGGACATCACATACTATGTTGTTTTTATTATTATTATTATAATTTTTTTTACAAAGTTACTTAATACACCCTAGGAACCTCATATCAATGTGCTAATGCATTTAGAACACCTTAGAAACTGCATAAGAGCTGCACGGTTCTGGATAAAAGGAAAATCATTACTTTTTTGTTTAAAATAGAGATCATGATTCTCCCACAATTTGATTTCGATAACTAAACAACATTTAAGTTACTAAAGGTTCTGACAAAATGTTACTTGCTGTATGCAGTTGAAACAAAAATTGTTTGAATTAATTAGTACTTTAAAAAAATCTTTTGAATGAATCATTTACCACTTACTGGTGTAATGATGCAGTTGGTGCAATCTTTATTTAAAGTAGGGCTGTGCTATTAATCGTAAATGATTTTCGATTTATATTTTGACTTCCAACGATTATGAAAAGAAGAAAATCGGCGTGAAACGATTGTGCCGCTGCCGCATTCCGTCCCGCGCATCTTCCTTTCCTTCACAGGGGTGCACTTTCGTTTCTCCCTAAAAGTCCAAACTTGACATCCAAATCAGTTGAATAAGTGAGTGATGTAAAATGCAGTCCATTGTTGCTAAACTGCGGGAAGTGCTTGATATTAAACAGTGTTATTAAAAGCATATTAAACCGTGAAAGAGATACTGTTCCCTATGTGGCCTCCTGCGCGCGCTCCGAGACGGGGCGGAACGCGCATAAGCAAAGTATACTGCGCGCTTCAGATATGCACCTAAATGGTCAAATAGCCTACACACAAGGGCTGCCCTAGTAGTCGTTCATTTCGACCAATCGCGCATTTATATTAATAAGCCATAAATCATAATAATAAGTCTTTAATTGCCTATATATAATACATCAGCACACAAACGCAGGCATAAAGCTTGCCACAGCACACCGGCAAACATAATGATTATGAATGTGGTGTGAAAAAACAGCTAGGAGACTGTTTAAACATTTTAATAATTTAATTTAATATTTTTAATATTTGTTTTCCACTTGAATTGGTTGACAATCGCTTGACCATTTCAAGCTTTCTATAGATATATTTTTCATGTCTGTGAGGCAAGTATACTCTGAGTTTCTGTTAATTTTTGTGACGTGCTCAAGTTCACTGAGACCGAGACGGCCGAAAGCACATTCTGATTGTTTTCATTATTTTACAATAGCACAATGTTTTGTTGTTATTGTGAGTTACAGAAATAAAAGTAGGCCTTTTACACTTTGCATTACTCCTGTATGACCAAAAATGACGGAGTGTTTAAAGTAAATGGAAGTGGTCGTGCCGGCGCCTGTATGTCATGCAATGAGCACGCTCTCCATACAAACACAGATATGTGCCTATATAATAGCGCACATTTAACTAGGTTAACGTTAGAGCGAGTGGACTTGTAAAGTTGCTACTACTTGCATGTTTCAAGTGATAAGCCATATTTGAGTTTGATGAATGGTGGGCGAATGTTTGGATTTTCTGCCACTAGCAATCTGTCCATCACAGGCTGCGTAATTTCGGACTTCTTGTGGAGTTTTTTTTTCTGCGACTAAACGACTAATACAATTTTGTCGACCATGCCTCTTCTAGTCGACTAATGGTTAGTTGACTATTTGGGGCAGCCCTACTACACACAAATATGTATAATTGCCAATTTAGTAAGTGTCCTCATAAACACAGTCGGTTATGTCTTCAGTGAATGGAAACTGAGAAAGAGTGCGTGTGTAACAGTATAATGGATCCGTGCAGCTCTTAAAGTGACAGCAGCCTAATAAATCTGCTGCAGTCATTATTGTTAATCAAACAACTTTTACTTAAATTAACCTAGTGGTATTTTTCAAGTTACTTTCAAAAGGTAACTTCTTCTATTTTGATCACTACCTATAAACTTTTTATCCCAGTACTTCTGTGGTAATATAATTGTTGTAAGACTGAAATAATGATACTGTGTGGTTTAAAAGACTGTTTGTGAAGCTGGTTCATATCTGTACATGACATCGGCTCTCTCTGGATCAGCGGCAGCTTCAGTGCAGATTTTAATGTTCACTGTGATCGTATTTATCGAAGGTTCATTTCATAAATAGAAATAAGATCAAATGTTTTTTTTTTTTTTTTATTCGAGATTGCAATCTTTTAACGATTAATCATGCAGCTCTAGCATTGTAACAAGCTGGAATTATTTTTGTGCATTTCACCCTTAAGATTTTCTTTCTTTTGTTTCAATGTTTTGTTCCTTTTTTCTTTCTTTCCTTCTGTCATAACTTCAGATCTGTCATCCAGCACAACAACATACTGTTTGATTGGTGACATTCTCAGATTTGTAGATATATGCTTTATGCCACTCATCTTCACATAACAATCTTGAAGACAGAAGCATGCAAATGTCATATCGGTTACCGTGTATTTGCAGTCGCGATCTAACGAGTGTTTGGTGTTTGACTGTGCTCATTGTGTGCATATGAAATGTGCCGAGCCGGAGGGAGCTGCCGCTTTTCTCCTGTCCTTCACTCCTGTCACGTTACCGTCATTCAAACCCCTTTTGATTAAAGTTGTTGTGTTGTAAACATGGCACCATTAATGTGCCGTAACACGTGGATGAGAGCAATTCTTTGAGTTTGGAGAGGAGGTTGAAAGACTTCTTTCCCCCTTCTTACGGTTTCCTTTGAGACTTAAGCTAAATAACAGCTGAAAGATTTTTCTTGCTGTATGAATGATTTATATTAATGTTGCGCTGTAGAGCCAGCATGTGCTTTTTCATATTGACAAGGCTAAATCAATCCAGCTTAGAGAAACAAGAGATTAGCCAAAGTAGTTTTTCTGAATGTGCAAAACTTTAGAGAAATCAAAATGGACAATTTCTTTTTTTTTTATGGAATCTTGCAGTATTTATTATAAATGATTTATCCATGCACATGAAGATTAGAATTCATGTTCTCTCCCTCTTGCAGCGACATCTCTTCTCTGATGATGAGGGCGGGGCAACCTGTCACTCACATGAGATCCACCAATAGCAAACCACAACAATCTAACAATCCAAACAATTCCCCTTGGACAAAATCAAGTCCCGCCTTACAGAGAAGAAAAGAATATCGCAACTTCTGGCTCATGCCGACTTTAAGTATGAGCAATTTTAATCATGATACTTACCTTTGCAAACATCCCTGAATATAAACCGTTCTGCAGCTAAAATTACTGGTTGCGTTGAGTCCTTACAAACTGCCACTTATCTCTCTGCTGTTATCACTCTATTTCTGACTGTAGACAGTGTTGTTTACTTCGGTATTCTGGCGGTTTCTGCAGTGGCGGACAGGATTGCTCTACCCAACACTTTGGCTCCCCAGATAAGGAAATGCCACTTCCTTTGGCTTCAGTAAAGCCGCCAGTGAGAACTGCAGCTTGACTGAAGACAATAGTTCTGTTTGTACTCACACACACAAGCGTATAATCTCTCATTATCTCCAGTGTGTTCCTGATTAACCTCAACCACAGTCTGGTCTGTGTTTGGGCCCTGTCAAATGAGAAGTGTCAGAAAGACTCGGGCTGGTAAGAGCGAGAGATGAGCGCGAGAACTCATGGAAGTGACTTTAAAACATTTCACTCAAATCAGAGTTTACAAGACGTGCCAAGTTGCCAACCAGATTGGATACGGTGTAATATTTGTTTTAACACTGAATTTGGATCTTTTTTGTATTGCATTTATGTTAATCAAATCATGATGGGATGTTTACCAAAAATCATTTGCACTGTTCATATGGTAGTATTTAATTTTTTTTAAATTTTTATATCTTGCACCAACACAAACTTTGTTACAAATCAAAGTAAAGTGTGCTGAAAATTGTATTGCATTGCTTTGGAGAACTCCTGGCATCCAAACAGTTGAATGTGTTTCTCTTGTGAATCTGTGTCTCCCTTTACAGCCTGATCAGTTCAGCATCACTTTGTCCTTTTGTTGTTTTGTTTTGTTGGGAAATGACTAACTAAAAGTAGTGATTCTGCTAACTTATCAATATTTTTGTAATCTGATACTTTTTGCAGTAATTTTTTTAAAGAAATGTAATACTTTTATTCAGCAAGGATGTTAAATTGATAAAAAGTGATAGTAAAGATATCTATTGTTAGCATTTATTCAAAAATAAAAATATATTCTATTAACTTTTTTTCATCAATGAATCCTGAAAAACTGATCACAGTTTCCAAAAAGATATTAAGCAGCACAACTTGATAATAGTATCTGATTTCTGAAGGATCATGTGACACTGAAGACTGGAGTAATGATGCTGAAAATTCAGCTTTGATCACAGAAAGTATATTAAATAGAAACCCATTATTTTAATTTGTAATAATATTTCACAATATTACTGCTTTTGATCAAATAAATGCAGGCTTGATGAGCATAAGGGACTTTCAAAAACATAGTAATGTTTCCACTTTTGACCGGTGCACTCACTGTATGTAAAACTGATTAAGATGCAGCAATAAATCACATGCTGTGCAGGATTTATAATGTCAATGAATCAGTTCATTTTTAAAAAATGATGAAAATAATACTAGATTAACCGATTAATTTGCTCAATATTATTCCAAGACAGTCTCTGCATGGAGTCTTAGATAATACTGATAAACAGCAATTTTTAATTGTTTAGATCTATTAACTAGGTAGATTTATAATTTAAATGTAAGTTATTGTTCAGTTGCTGCTGTGTAAATTGAGTTCTTTGTTTTTGTGCAAAATCTGATTTCATTATATAACTCATGCGTTTGTGTTGATTTGATATTTCATTGAAAAGATGCTTTCTCCTTATAATAACTTGGGTTGATAACAGCTTTTTGTTAGTAACTACTTTAATCAGAAAGCTTCCTCAGCCTTTGTGTTAGCATTGTGTTGGGCAGGAAATGTCCTGTGGTGTCATACGTCCTTGAAGAGAATTTCCACGACTGCTTTTCAAAATGCGCACACACTCACTCATACAAAGATTAACTCCTCAAACACACTGCATGCTCTTTTTCTTGGAAGCACTACTGAAATACACAATGCACAACCCAATCTCTTTCATGTTATGTGATTTGTGACATTTATCTTGTAGTTTATGTTTTTAAGATGCTGCACCAAGTGAAAAGTGTCTGGTTTAATATCTTCTACTCCATTTTTATGTTAATAAGTGCAGTAAAATATTGAGTGAAACATTTAATGTGTCTGTCCTATCAGTATTAGTTCTGTTGCGCATCTTGCAAGTGAGAAGTCACAAAGTATACCTGCCAACCGCTTGCAGATTTCAGCCCAAACCTGTGTGAATGTCCTCAATCCAGGAGGTCTTAGATATATTGAGGATGTGTGTTATCATATATAAACATGCGTTTCTGGACAGTGTTTGTAATGTAATCCCTCTTTAGAGTTGTATTTCTCAGTTTGCAGTAATGCCTGGCTGTAGATTAGTCTCCCTTAGAGATGTTCAAGCAATTCTTAATAGATTTTCAACATGAATTTTGAATAATCTGGGGATTAGGGAGTCGAGTTATGTGATATTATGAGCTTTGGTCTGATGTGATAACTGGATTTCTCAGAGGGCGAAGGAATATTGCTCTAATATAAAACCTTCCCATTAAAAGTGTTTTTAATACATTTGTGGTGATTCAATAAAATGTGTAATGCAACCCTATTCTTTAAGTTTCTCAGTCACACGGGAGCAAATTACAGTGGCCTTGGGTGACACAAGCACAAAATTAACAAACAAAAACACGAAAATATAATAAAAATTCTGTTATTTCTGCTGTGATGTAGGCTGTTAGTTTAATCCATATCCAGAGCTTATCAACGTAAATTTTAACGCAATATCGAAGTGATATCATTTATTGCCCAGCCCTAGCTAAAAAACTCCATGATAGTGTTCATAACCACCCTTTAACCTGTGGCATTAATGTGTGTGTGTGTGTGTGTGTGGATTTGTGTTTTTTGAAGGCCTCAGTTGTCCTGCTGGTGTCTAATCCAAGTCTCTCCTCTGGACAGATGGTTGATGCTGTGCTATTGACTGTGAAATAAAGGGTCATTACCCTGCAAGACACACACACACACACACACTCGTACGTTAAGAAGGCCGGTCTTATTCATACAGCCCAGCATTGTGACAGATGGGCAGATATGGACATCATCTCTCTGGCATATTTGATGCACACTATCCCATAAACTGAGATGATTTAGGTCTTTGTTTGGATCCAGTCCAGCCTCTTTGGAGACCAGACTGAGCAGAATTAAAGAGAAAACACAAAAGTGAAAATGTCCTGGAGACTTTCAGCAGTGGGTTTGAGTTTGGTTCTTATAAAGTGTGAAACGGCCTCTGAATCAGTAAATCGGCACATTAGCAGTCGAGAACAGATGCCTTTGGCTTGAACAGATTGTTTTGTGCAGTTGAATTGAACATTGAGTGTTTCAAAATCATTTGAAAGAAAATGAGCTTTGTTTTTGCTGCTCTTACACGGATAGTTTGTGGGTATGTTTTTAATGTTTTTGAAAAAAGTCTCTTCTGCTCACCAAGGCTGTATTTAATTTGATCAAAAACACAGTAAAACAGTAATATTGTGAAATATTTTTCTATTGTGAAATGTTGTGAAATGTAATTTATTCCTGTGATCAAAGCTGTATTTTCAGCATCATTACTCCAGTCTTCAGTGTCACATGATCCTTCAGAAATCATCTAATATGATGATTTGATGCTCAAGAAACATTTTTTGATTATTATCAGTGTTGAAAACAGTGCTGCTTCATATTTGTGTGGAGAAACCATGTTGCGGTTTATTTCAGGATTCTTTGAATAGAAAGTTCAAAAGAACAGTGTTTTATTTGAAATCTTGTTAGCATTATAAATGTTACTTTTGATCAATTTATAGTGTCCTTGCTTTTTATTCCTTTTTATTTTCTCAAGCTAAATGTTTGAAGTCAATGGAAAAACAGTCACGAGTCACACAAGAACCAATGTTTGTCATTCAGCCTGGCAGGACACGTCTTGACATGCCATATAGTAATGTACATGAGCATGGTTTACATTTGAGAGCATTTAGTGAATGGCATCTTGTCCCTCACACAAAACAGTCATGTGACTTCAGAAGACATGGCTTTATACAGCACACAGTTGTATGGATAAATGTTTTTTGTAGCTAGAGCTGCACAATTCTGGATAAATTGAGAATCACGATTTTCTTCTTTAAAATAGAGATCACGATTCTCCCACAATTCTGATTCGACAACTAAACAATAACATATAATTTACTAGAGGTTCTGACAAAATGTTAATTGCTATAATTGATTAATTAAATTTTTGTTGAATGAATGATTCAATGACTCGCTCATAAAGACTTCACTTGTTTCATTACTGGATGAATCAGCATTTTTGAACATTTTGAACATCATAAAATGTAACCCAACGTCTGCGTTTGACCCAAATTTGGGTTGAAACAACCCAGCATTGACGACAACGGCTCTCTCTGGGTCAGTGGCAGCGCCAACGCATATTTGAATGTTTCTGTGATCGCACTTGTCTAATGTTTAATAGACAGAGCTGAATCATTGCCATTTAGGAATTAGCGTGGATGTTTAAATCGAGATCACCATCTTTTAACGATTAATCATGCAGCTCTAGCTATCAGCAGCGCTGCCTTTCATTTCATTGTATGGATAGAGAGCAGCATGTTGCTTAAAGGGATAGTTCACCCAAAAATGAAAATTAGCCCATGATTTACTCACCCTCAAGCCATCCTAGCTGTATATGACTTTATTTTTTCAGATGAATACAATCAGAGTTATATTAGAAAATGTCCTTTATTAACACCCCAGATCCATGTGGATTACTTTTTATAATGGATGGATGCACTTTTTTGCGCTTCAAACTTTGGATTGCCATTCACTGCCATGCTAAAGCTTGGAAGAGCCAGGACATTTATTAATATAACTCCGATTGTATTAATCTCAAAGAAGAATGTCATATACACCTAGGATGGCTTGAGGGTGAGTCAATTATGGGATAATTTTCATTTTTGGGCATCTCTTTTGAATAAAGTAAGTGAACGACATGAGGGTGTGTAAATGATGACTTTGAGTATAAAATAGTCTCTTTTGTTATTTTGAAGTAATGTTCCACTCGCAAAACACTGAGGCTGTTTCTGGCCCCCTGTGGGACCCTTGATAGCGTCCTCTATCAAACACCCTCTAGCTTTGTGCCTGTCAGGGAGCGACATGCTAGTAAATGTCAATGATGACACGGCTTTAAAAATCCAGTGTGCTCGCGTCTTCACGACTGACAGAGATTAATGACTCTTCTGTTGGCTTCAGAACCACCGTCCTCCTGCTTACAGCACAGCTGTACCTGTGAGAGACAGAGCAAACAGTGATGTGCTGTTTTATTGAGATTCGTTGAGAGAGAGTGTGTTTTGTGTGGTTTGTTTAAGACTCGTCCTGTCAGTGGTGGTAAATGAATTGGTCTATTGATGAAGCAGACCTATGTGACGTCTCTTACTAGCTACTATTGTTCTCACCTAAACGTCATCCTGATTAACATATGATACGTTGTCCCACTAGTTTGATTTAGATTTGAGAGTGCTTTTCTTTGCTTGATTTAAATATTACAATTAAACTATTAATTAATTTACGTTTTTTTAACTTGTTTTATTTATATAATCCATTATTTTATTAGTGTATTTTATTTAATAATTTATTTTCATATTGTATTTATTTATTTTAATATGTAGTTTAATTATTTATAAATTTAAATATAACATGTCACATTATTAAAATAAATAAAATCTTGAATAAGGACATATGCTGCATGTCAAGCTCCAAAAATGACAGAATGCCACTTTAAACTTGATATGAAATCATATAATAGTTGAAAACCGTACAATAGTAAAACATACTGACATTTTATTTGTTAAATTGTGATTTCCTTCAGTGAAAAACAACTTGCATTTGTTTTGTGCACTATATTGGTCTTATGAACAATTTTGTGATGCTTTTGTGGTAGTGATAGTTTGTGGTTACTAGAGGTTTGGAACAAGGGTGGGTAAAACATTTTTTTGGGTGTCTTTTTAACATAACTAGATGGATCTATTTAGAGATTGATTCTGTTATTGTTTTATTGCGTGCAGGCCTGAACTGTTCCAGATTTGACTAAACGCATTGTTGCGCTCTGAACAACAATAGCTGATGAGTCAGGGCTTTGAGCACATCATCAAAAAGTGTTTGACCTCACCGTGTGCAACATCGAACGACTGCACAGAGCTGCAGCGCTGAGAAATGTGCTGTTTACCAGCTCTCATTACTGATGTTCATCGAGTTTTAAAAGAGGAGGAATGCTCTGCTAACTTATTTCCAGCTCATTCTCTGAGAAATATTGATCAGGGATTCTGTTCACAACTGTTTTGGTCCTTTTGCTTTTTAAAATGCTCTTGAAATGTCTGTGGGCTTTTAAAGTGTTTTAAAGAGCTTTTGTTGTCACTGATGCTTTTGTCCTGTTGTTTGGGATTGTGTGCGTGTTCTGTGACTTAGTTTAGGTTAAAAAACCTCTCAGCTTTTTTTTTTTATTCACCTTTTTTGTTTACTTAACCATATTGTTGATTAACATAAATCGATAATTTCATCATGGCCCAGTTTTCAAGATCCAGTCAAAAGCTGATATTTAATTTCCCTCAGAATATGTTGCATTAGTTAGTTAAATTCATTGCAATATTCATTCATGTTTTTTTTTTAAAGTGCAAAGCATCTATGGAAGTCTGTCATCACTTGTTTTTATTTTTTATTTTCTAAATGCTATTTAAAATAAAATAATGAATTAATGATACAAATAAAAACATTATTGTATTTTTATCATTTAATTATATTAATTTAGTGAGAGTTGTTTTTTTCATCATTGTTGGTATTGTAAAGATTATAAAATCTATTGTTACAAATGTAATATTCCTGATTCGTCATGCACAAGCGTTTATCTTGGTGTGAAAAGAGATTGTGATATTAATTTAAGACTCAAGAAGAAAATGATTTTTGCTGCTTGTTCAATTTATTCAATTCAAATGATCTGCACAGTCACGGTTTCATTGTGTTCAATCCACTTAAATTTGCATCATGGATGGAAGTTAACTTAATTCTTTTGTTTTAGTACTACGTGTAATATTGTTTGTTGCATTAACATAAAATGAACTGTGGGTTTGTAGTTCCCAGCATGCTTTGCATGGGATGGGATCAGAGTAAATGTTGAAATTATGTTTTGTTTTGTGTCCCTGGCATCATTAGACACAAACTAACTTTAACTTGCTCAGCAAAGTTCTCTTTAAACTATTGCATGACCGTGATTGACCTGAAAGTGCAAACTGATTGTTTAAGAATAGTTATATGCTGACGTCCACTATAGCGCTCGCTGAGAATGTACTGCGTTGCATGTTTCATAAAGCAACAATTCTTAAGACACCAGCCCTTTATTTGCGGAGTGACAGTGGTGCTCATTATCTCCCAGAGTTCCCGGAGCTCATTAAAAATGTGCATTTGATTGGCTGTGCTGACATGATGATAAATGCAGAACATTAACCCTTCCTCTTCTGCCTCTCGTCTGCTCTTCTTTCATTCTATTTCATTGCTTAACTGGGATCCAGGGGCCACGATCCCATCGGTTCATTAGAAGAGTTTAAGCGCGAGAGTAAGGCTCTGTGAGATGATGCTCAGAGGACGAGGATCTGGTCATTTAGAGAAGACACTATTAAAAGACAAGGTTAATTCGTTTTATCCGTGTTTGGCTCCCGTCTCATTAATGCAGGATATTCTGGAGAGATTGCAGGCAGGTTTGTCTTGGCTGGTCCACCTCACAGATAATCTCATCTGAATGTGCTTTTCTATTAGTTTAATCAGAGAGTGTTTCAGTTATTGACCTTATGTCAGCAAGCACACAATTGAATGTACAGTGACGATAAGTATGTAAGCCATTGGTGGATTTACCAGCCTCAAAAGTATAATAATCTCCATTAAAAATTAAGTCACTGTATTTTATGAACTACACTACCATTTCAAAAGTTTGGGAATGGTATGATTTTTTTTTTTTTTGGTTACGCTTTATTTTAATGTGTCCATGTTACAGTGCAATTATACACTTAAGTAATGAGTAATAATAATTAACCATGTATTTACTACAGGATTAGGTTTTGGTTTAGGGTTAGTTGCATGTAATTATCCATAATTTATAGTTATTACTATAGTAACTCAGAGCTCCAGACTAACATTTGAGAGCAGTGGCACCAGCCCCACTAACTTCTACAGATGGTGGCGCCAGCACCTGATTTGGTGGCGCTGGAGGAAAATGTATCATAAAGTTAATTCAAAATTACATTTACATTTATTAATTTAGCAGACACTTTTATCCAAAGCGACTTACAACTGATGAATACAGGAAGCGGTCCGTCATGAAGAGGCAAATAATCATAAGAAGTGCTCGAAATGCTAAGTTTTGGAATTGCTTCGAGTAGCAGAAGCTAGAATAGAGAGGGAATAGAGGAAAATGGAGAGAATTTTTTTTTAAGATGAGGTTAAGAGATGAGTTTTCAGCTGTCTTTTGAATGAGTTAATATTAATATTAAAATTACTATTGTTTTGCATTGTTTTGTTAATAAGTGCAGTTACTAATATTACATGTTTGTTTATTGGAAATTTAACAGTGAAGTACTGAGCTTGAATTGATATGCAGATAAAATTACCTTTTATTTTTATTTACCGTTTTATTTTTTTTAACAGTAATGTGCAAAAACCTTGTTTTTATGGGAACATTTAAATATTCTACTCTTATTAAATGTACCATTGTTCTTCTATAGTATCACACTGAACTGACCGACAGCTTCAGTGATTATAAAAGGAGCACTCTTAAATTGTTTTCTGTGAATTTCAGTCACAATTCAAAGAAAAGTTTTCGTTTTTCATGAGACTTTGTGACTTCCTTCTTTTTTCCACATATTAGGGAGTGGAAATGGCTAAGTCGTGAATAAGTGCTCCCCTGCCACCAACTACTGGTTATAGTGGTCATTTCATGTCTTTTTTTTTTTTAAATAAAAGTGCTTGTTTGCCACAGTGTTAGTTTTCCTACATCTGTAAACTTTTTGTTTTACAAATCATCACATTAAAAATAAATAACATTAAAATTGGATGAAGTGTGAAGCCCTTGAAAAGTGCTTGAATTTCACTCTCAAAAGGTTGTACGAACCCTGAGATGAATAATGTAAGAACAAAAAACATTCGACTATTTCTGCCACAATGGCATGGTGTGTTACTACATTAAATCCATGGTGAATGTTGGTAATTTGTGGACTGAAACCCCTGAATTTCGTTAATGGCACAAATGTTTCTGGAGCCCTGTAACTACATGTAACGTGTAATAAGGACACTAAAATAAAGTGTTACTCACTGATTCTTTTTTTAAACAGTTTTTGAGCTCTTACGTCACCAAGACTTCGTTATTTTGATGAAAAAGTAATAGTTCAGTAAAATGACAGCAATATTGTGGTAAATACATGTGGTTATATTTAAAAATGTATTTTTTCCTGTGATTTTTCAGCATTTCTCTTGTCTTCAGTGTCACATGATCCTTCAGAAGTCATTCTGATATGCTGATTTGCTGCTCAAGAAACATTTGTGATTTATTATCGATGCTTAAAATGGTTAATAATTCTGATTAATAGTTCTGTGGAAACTCATACATTTTATTTTTTCAGGATTCTTTGTTGAATAGAAAATTCAAAAGAACAGTTTGAAATACAATCCTAACATAAATGTCTTTGTTACTTTATTTTTGTGGTATGGTTGGGGCCAGTTGACTGTTGTACGTTGGTAATGTATTTCTGACTAAAATGAGACAAAATGTAGAGCAGGACTATATTATCCAGCGAGAACTCGGATGTGCTTCATGTTACAAAATGCAGTCAGACAGATAAAAGTGAGGTGTTCAAAAAGTAATTGAGGCATTTTATTGTCTCCTAGTAAAAAAATGTAAGAAAAAAATAAACCATTTGATGAGCTATGAGTAAGCGTTAACCCTTCACATTGGCAATAATACTTTAGCAAACACCGCTACTTAAGCGAGTCAGTTTACAGGCACTCATTTTGAACTTGTTCACTGTGTTTTGGTATATGCAGCAATGAAACCGATAATTTTTGCTCTGCAAATACTGAGCTATCTGGAACCAATGTTAGAGTTCTGTCGCTGTTATTAGCGTGGGTGTTTGCTGCTGTCTCGCCTCTCTACCCACAATCCTCTTTGCCTCAGTAGCAGTGACCCTCTTGTTCCGGGAGATTTCCTGCTGTTTCTCACCTCCGCTAACCTTCTCCTCGCTCATCTCATTATCCTCGTCCCACACTGAAACCTGCAGACTGACACAATCTATAGCCACACCGTCTGCACGGCCTGATGCGTCAAACACTGTCACTGCAGTATAAAAATGTGGCTAATTGCGCGTCTCTGCTTTAGAAGGAATCGATCAGAATGGTATTTTGAGATAATGGATGGTTTCTGCTTGTTGACTCTGATTTTGAGACTTTTCACACTTGTTTCGATTTGCACGGCTTGATTTAGCCAGTCTTCATCTCTCTTGTCTTTTCACCCTATATTTGCGGTGGGTGGTATGACCAAAATCACCATATAAGTAATTTCACGGTAACCGTGTCCTGATGTCCTGATATAGCTATTTTTGTTAGAAATGTTTTATATATTACACAACCATTTTATTTGTTTGTTTATTTATTTAATTAAATCTATTTGTATTGATTTTTTTAATTGTTCTATTTTCAATTATTGAAATAGATTTAATTTTGTAATAATTTAAATGCATCTTTGTATTTAAATACATTTTATTAATTTTAAAGTGCCCTATTATGCTATTTTAAAGGTTCCTGGTTTTGTTTTGGAGTCTCGTACAGCAGGTTTACATGCATCAAAGGTCAAAAAACACTTTCATTTCCTCATAATATACACTGCACATCACCACAGTGTTTAATGTTTCTCAAACGACTCGATGGATGAATCAGTCTCTCTAAATCCCTCCTTTCCGTGAGCTACTCTGCTCTGATTGGTCAGATGACCCAGTCTGTTGGGATTTGGTCTATGGCTTACAGCGCACGTCGGAAACAAATGCCCATTACCATAAACTTCAGCTCCGGGGGCTTCCTAAAGCTCAGTGATTGTACACACTGTAAAGACCGTAACGTTGACGTCGATTTTACCATATCAATCCGAGCGATGATGAAACATTGGAAGAACTAGTAATTCAACCCGAACCTCCATCGCAAGGATGACTTGAGCAGGACGTTTTCTCAACATTATGAGATGTTGCAGCTGTAATTCCTCACCATCAGCATTAACAAGTGTACGTCCATCAACAAACCCATGTGTGTATTTCTGATTTATTGCGGTGCACATGCGGGAACTGTATCATTAACAAGCGCACACGTTGGCCCAGCTCTAATTCTGATATACACTGTGATTCTGAGGCACAAGCTGGTCCAAATAAACTGGTACTGACCCAAACGTTTTGTGAATCCCGCATTGAACTCTGATATTTGAAAAGCAGTCGTCAGTAAAGTGACGCTTGAAGACGGGTCAGGTTGTTCATGGTCAGACAATGTACAACATAGGTGGGCATTATGCAAATATCTTTTCTAGTGACGTAGAACCATAATGCAGTGGGATTTGAACAAAAAAAGAATCCGAGTCGATTCTTTCTTTTGGGAGACAACTTTATTTATCGTGCACTTTTGACTTTACAACTTTGCAGAACTTTTACATTCACAAACCACAATATTACACACTGCATGAAAGGGAATCTTCGAAAAACCATAATAGGGGCAATTTAAAGGGTTAGTTCACCCAAAAATGTTGACTTGCGTTCTGCTGACTGCCGGAAGCTAGTTATTTTAGTCTATAAAGTTTTAAATAAAGTTCTTACACAAACACATCACTTCACTTTAGAAGCCCTTTATTAACCCCCCTGGAGCCGTGTGGAGCAGTTATATGATGGATAGATGCACTTTTATGGACTTCAAAAAAGTCACTGCCATTAAAAAGCTTAGAATAGCCAGGACATTTTCTAATATAACTCTGATTGTATTCGTCTGAAAGAAGAATGTCATGTACACCTAGGATGGCTTGAGGGTGAGTAAATCATGGGCTAATTTTCATTTTTGTGTGAACTATCCCTTTAAATAATCTAATGAAAATCTCTTTTACTCACCCTCATGTCGTTCAAAACCCGTTCATCTTCGGAACACAAATTAAGATATTTTTTATTTGATTTTAACACAGATTTTATTTGAATTTAGTTATGAATGAAGTTATTTATTAATTTATTTGTATTTAAATAATTGAATTGAATTTCATTGGATCATTAAAAATACTGCATGGTTATGTTTTTTTTTTTTTTTTTTCTTCCATAAAATATTTGAGTTGATTTTCCAGGCACATGACTGTACTGTGATGAAGAAAATAAATTTGACTGTATTCTATAATAATTACCCATACTGAAAATTAAGAGTATGCAGACCGGTAGAGAGGACGAGTGAAAGCTCTGTTCAGTACATTTCCTACACGTGTTCTTGACATTCTTAAAACAACAACTATAGCAACAATCAAACAACAATCTGGAACAATTATTTTCCCATTATTGAATTTATGACCTGCAGAAGTTCAAGTGTAGTTGGCCAATTAAAACGAAGCAATTAAACAGCAGCACTCTAGGTGTGTTTGCATCACGTCACTGACCCGCTGGTGCTGCTGCTGCTGCTGATGATGATGATGATGATGAATGACCAGAGTGGATCTGACCCAGGTCAGTTTGGACATGACAGAAACCGGCTCTGAGGTCAGATTTTCGAGCAGGGTTTCAGAATGTTTCAGGGCCTCTGTGCAAAAAACAAGATAATTGCTAAAAACAATATAATTAGTGGAAGTTTGCCTCCCTTCACTATTGTCCTCCTTTTAGAATAATGTGGAGAGTCTAATGAAGATCTCTAGATCCGCCGTTGGACTTTGTGAAAATGTGTCTGGTTTATAATTAGTGTGATATGAAGCGAGTGTAATGTAACAGTCATGGACAGGTAGCAGAAAAAATGAAGCATATAATAAAAGTTATATTTACTCTCTGTTATGAAAGCAGGAAGTTCATAAGTTGTTTTTTTTGATGATTTTAATGCTGTTATTGATATTAATGCTGTTGCATAAAAAAACTTGCTGGCCAGAAGTCAATGAAAAGCAATAACTTTGACTGAAATGCATGTCTGAAAATGGATGCCTCATATGCACTGATTTATTCACTTGGGTAGAGAGCAGTGCTTGTGACACAGACAAATATATATGTTAACATTTTAAAAATAGTATTTTTAAAAAAAAAATGTATATTTCTACCAAAATGCACAGGACATGCTAGGGATGCAATGGTTACCGGTTTCACGATAAACCAAGATAAAATGTACTGACTGTTAGAAATATAGTTTGTCAGTCTGGCACAGGCGCAGCGCGCAACGTTGTTTTTTGGATGAGAAGAAATGGCAGAAGGCAGTGACAACGCTGGGAGATTTCTCAGCCTTAAAGGACCAAATCTGAGGTGTGGTCATATCTGGGCTTTTACAAAGGTCCTGAGGGATACTTAATTCGAGGACGGTCAACCCAAAAAGGAAGTCGCTGCAATAGGGGGAAACACTTCAAATCTGCGAACGCAAGGCAAGTGGACTTTGACCTCAATACTAAAACTACGTCTGGGAAATAAATAACGGGAAACTTCCACAAAGAAAAGTTCGCAGCAAGTGACTTTGAGCCAAAGACGAACGAACAAGTTCAGACAATACTAGGGTGACATTTAAGGGATAATAATGTATATTCATTGTACACTTATTGCACAGATTTTCTTTAGCACATAAATAATTACGGGGACATATTGAACTGAGATTAATGTTTTAAATCTTACCTGTTTATAAATCCAGCTTGTACAGTGTACAAAATACAGTAATATATAGTATAGTGTGTGTATATAGTATAGTTTGTTTGTGTGTGTGTGTGTGTGTGTATATAGTGTGTGTGTGTGTGTGTGTGTGTATATAGTGTGTGTGTGTATATAGTATAGTGTGTATATAGTATAGTGTGTGTATATAGTATAGTGTGTGTGTATATAGTATAGTATAGTATAGTATAGTGTGTGTATATAGTATAGTATAGTATAGTATAGTGTGTGTGTATAGTATAGTATAGTATAGTGTGTGTATATAGTATAGTGTGTGTATATAGTATAGTATAGTGTGTGTGTATATAGTATAGTATAGTGTGTGTATATAGTATAGTGTGTGTATATAGTATAGTATAGTGTGTGTGTATATAGTATAGTATAGTGTGTGTGTGTATATAGTATAGTATAGTGTGTGTGTGTATATAGTATAGTGTGTGTATATAGTATAGTGTGTGTATATAGTATAGTGTGTGTATATAGTATAGTGTGTGTATATAGTATAGTGCAGTAGTTTTAATAGTAATGTCCACTGATTTCATTTTCAATACAATCAAAAACAGAGACGCAAGTTGCATTTGAATAAAACGAGGGAGTGTCCGTTGTGATACATGGATGTGTGCTGTTAAAATGCGTTGCTATTGATGACGGTCATTATAAGGAAGGAAATGCCACAGAATAGAATCTTGCTTAAAGTGCATAGAGCTGCTTGTTTTATTTGTTGCTTGTTGATTTTTAAATATAAAACAAATCTGTTCTTTTTGAACACTTTCATCTCATTTGAACAAAACCGTGATCATATTGATAATCGTGATAATTTGTGTAACTATAATCGTGATATGAAATGTTCATACCGTTCCATCCCTAGGACATGCAAACACTGAACAACTGAGGCAAATGTGTGATTGATTAATGCAGTACAAGAAATTTCATTGAAATTTTGTTTGTTGTACATATAAATGTACACTGACATATTTTGTAAACTGAGTTTACTATTGAAGCCATAAGTATATTTAAGATGCGTTTAATTTTATTTTTTTTATCCAAAAAGGTTGAATTCTCACCTGTATTTAAATAAGCTACACTCAAAAAAATGAACTTTCACTGTTGTTAGTTGCACTCAAATCATCCTTTTTCACATTACTTGACTGATTACAATTAACTACATTAACTTAAATTTACTGAGTTGTTTCTACTAAAAATGAGTATTGTCAGCTTTACTTAAGTGTTTGTTTGGTCAACTTAACATTGCTGAGTGAAACGAAAAGAAAGAAAAAACTGGGCTGTGGATCTGTAGTTCCCAGCATGCTTTGCAAGGGACTGCATTAGGAGAGTACATTTAGGGATTTCAAGTGTTTTTTTTTTAAATGTGTTTTTCAGTAAAGGGAAAGATTAGTTTATGTTCGTGTTTAATGTCCATTTATGTTGGACATTTAGAGGAGCTTCTGTAATTTTATGGTTACCATTATGCAGAAGAGTGGTGCCTGTGTTTAGGCTGTGGGCACTCATATACACACATTTATTGGATGGAATTCCTGCCCTCAATTTTATCATAACATTATTAAGTAAACTGAACATATAAATATTATGTAACAGTGACAAATTAAAATGGTTTGTGTTTACTCAAAGAAATTGTGTCAGCTTTACTTAAATTTCTTTTGTTTATATAACTAAATTGGTAAAAATTACTCTATAGTTGCATGGAACCACTTGACACTGCTTTAAGTAAATTCAACAAGTCATTTTTTTGAGTGTAATTATTGCGTGGGAATATCCAACATAATGGACATGGAACTTGCTAGAATTGTTAAAATTGTGCCCGTTAGCCACAATCCTGCTCTAAATCTCAGGCTGTATTACGTATGTTGTTCTGTTGCACTAATACATTTTCATTTTATTTTGTCTGTATTTAGCGTCAGCTTCATATTAGGCTTGTTTCTACCTGTTGGCTGAATTTATAAACTGTGTAGTAGACAAACTGTCTCAACATGATGATATCTCATCTCTTCATCAGCCTCTTTTCCGCATTCCCTATTTCTACGGCATAACCCAAGTATCTCTCTTTCTTTATCTCTATCTCTCTCTGACTGTGTTATGAATAGCATACTACTTTTGCAATATGCATTCATTTTCAATATGCATGAAATAACCAGTAAACCTACTACTTTTGCTAATATGTAAAGTCTACACAACCAGAGAGCACACTGCATGCAATACTATATCCCACAATGCAGTCTCTTGTTGTTTGTCTGTGCCCACCCTTCCAATAAAATACAGAAATATTTAACCTACATGTTAATTGTACATGCCAGCGTGGGTAAACATGAGCGTATGTGATTTTTGTAATTTGCGATTCTGCCTCTCTCTTAAATTGGGAGTCTTTTGTTTCTGCTGACTCTAAATGAGTGTGATCAGAACGCTTTCTCTGTTCTACAAACCCCAATTAAGCCTCGTTACAGGAAAAAAGAAGCTTCTGGTGTTTTTCCTCATTCCATTCGATGCAGGGCATTACTTGTGCGCATGGAAGCATGTTAGTGTGTGTGAACGCCTGTGTGTGGATGTTTATTTTTTGAGTAGCATTTTTTTTTAGCTCCTGACTGTAAGGTCATATATAGTTTTCTGTGGTTACAGTGACAGCGTTGTTAATGTGTCTTATGTGTAATTGTGTGAGACCTAAAACTTGGTCTCAGCTTTAGACAGCTTGTTGTCGAATGCATATTGCACACAAAAACAGCAAGTATTTTTTCCAAAATATATAGTTTCTCGTGAGCATGCAAAAAGTGTCGTGCGCACGAGAAACTTTAGAGATTCTGTATGTTTTTTTGCAAAGGTCTTTTTAGGAGCTCTGTTATATATCTATATATCCATTGATTTGATCACTTGGTTAACTCTATCGTGTCAGGATGCAAATACTTTATTTTATTTTATTTTATTATGGAATTTTTTGTTTTATCTTTTTTATTTTATTTTGTGATACTGCAGTGTTGTGGCTAGCTGTTAGCATTTTGCTAGGGTTGTTCTGGGTAGGGATGGGCGATATGGACTTAAAAATATATCACAATATTTTCTTGTATTTATTGCGATAACGATATCAATGACGATATAAATTTAGTAATATTATAAATTACCATTCCCCATGTTTTTGGCTACAAGTGAGAGCTGCATGCATTCTTGAGAGCCTCAGAATAATGATCTAAAGTAAAATGTACCCATCATCAAATAGGCTCCTATAATAAACAAATTATGTAAAAGAATTATAAAAACCCCCCAGTAAAAATCCAAACACCAGCCTTTTTTTAGAAATGGAAAAGTTGCAGATATACTTTTCTTTTGTAAAAGTGCGGGTAATGTTTAATTGTTTAATGTTTAAACTGTGCTGAAAAACATCACGCAATACAAACAATAATAATTCAAATCAATGACAACACAGATTCTGTATTCATATTCTCATGGTGCAAACAGTGTCAAAAATAGTGCAAACAGCAAAAGTAATAATCCCAACCATGTCTTCAGATTACAAAAAAATTGCAAATAATGATTTAATGATAGCCCTTGTAATTTGAACTAAAACTTGGTAACCTTGTGCGAATAAAAACGTATGAATGCATATTTGTCATTTTAACTGAATTTAGTACTGGTGGTGAAGCTTAAGACATTGGTCATTCAGTGTTTCTGTAAAAAAAACAAAAAACAAAAAAAACGAACAATAATACTGATAAGATAATAATACTACGAATTCTACTACTAATAAAAATGACCCACACTAAGGATTGATGAGCTGCTGGGTTCATGAATATTAATCACGTTGTCTGCGTTCGCTTGAACTGATTTACTGAAATCGAAACAGGGACCGTAATAGGTGAGCGCCAGCCAATGAGATTGCCGTTTGCACATTAGTTTCTTCTTGTTCATAAAGGCTGAATAATTCCAAATGGACAGCGGTACTTTACAGGAAAATACAACAAAGAATATTGTTTACATGTAGCACGTCAATTCTGTGTGTATCTCTATCTCTATCTCTATCTCTATCTCTATCTCTATCTCTATCTCTATCTCTATCTCTATCTCTATCTCTATCTCTATCTCTATCTCTATCTCTATCTCTATCTCTATCTTTATGAGTGTGTGAGAAACCCGGAGCAGAGCGCTCTCAGCAAAGTAGAGATGGTGAGTCAGGCGCTTCACATTAGTGTTTACTGTGCGTCAAATACACTGCATTCATTGAGATTAATTGAAATAGCGCGCTCTACGAATCGCTTGGCAAAGAGCTAACCTCTCAAGCGCTCAGTCCAAGTGCTCAGCAAGTTAAAATATATCTGTGTGTACAGGTTCAGATTGTAGAGGTAGCTCCTCGTTTAGCGATAAACTCCTCCGCAGCTTCCGCCATAGTTGTTTCCGCTCTCCACATGGGCTGTGAATGGGTCACATCATCAACTAGGCTTTATCGTTATTATCGCGGGAAGACAAATTCTTATCGTGGGGACAATTTTTACCAGTATATTGCAAACGATAAGATATCGCCCATCCCTTGTTCTGGGTGGATGCTAGATTTGCTAAATCAGAGTGTCTACGCTAGACTCTAGATACGGTCAACGGTTGTTGGTTTTTAGGTTGGGATTCAATCAGGTGAGAACTGTAATTTCAATTGTTTATAAAAGTAATAGCTCAGGTATCATTCATGTCTATAGCACAAACGCCTCAGGGCGAGTTACACAATGAAGTTTAATACTTGGGTTTCAAGGTTTGTGCAAACACTGCTAATAAACTGCAAGATGTACCAGACTTTATAGCGACACTGAAATGTCTGGCTAAGTAAAACAATAAAATCCTTTATTACACTTCCAGGCCTCAAAGAGAAGCTATCGACCTCAAAGTTATGTTATAAAACCCTTCCTGGTTCACTGCGCTGCTCTCATTACAAGAAATTGATAGATGTTTTGCTCGAGCACCTTTGTTGTGTCATCCGTTCTGTCAGAAATTCATTTCTGATGTTCAGCCTCTGTCTTTTCCAAGTGTCTTTTTTCTCCTCCACTGAAGTATTCCTGCTCTCTATGCTATGGGCGGCTAACGCAACCTGGCTGTAATGGCCAGTTATTTTCCGACTGGAGTTATTCCTCTTCACCTGCGGCCAGAGATTATTTTATGATTCCTTTTGTGCGCTTTTGACTCTGTCAGTCAGTGACTTCAATAGGCCCATGCTCATCTCATTCCCTGCCGTTATGAAGCACTTTCCAGATAGCGGCATGTGAAAATGCCCCTGCTTTAGCCCTCAGGACAGTTTTCAGAGGTGTTTCTGCAGGTCTGTGGTTTAGATACTCGTTTGGAGGGCAGGCAAATGACTTCCCTTCTCTCGCTGATGCAGCTGGTGTCCACACATGGCTCAATGGACTTTATTCAGTCAGAGCCAGAGTGGAAGAGAGGCAACTGAGGCGTCTGCTTTCTCTCTCGGGACAGGGGCGCCTTTAGGGACCTGAACTTCCTGTCAAAGTCTCACACACACGGGTCATCTCATGCTGCACTGATCCTCTTTGTGTCGCTCCCTTCCTCTTCTTCCTTCAGCTCTGATCCAAAACCTAGGGAGCTACACAACTAAGCAATGTTTTTATGCATAATATGCACATGAATGCTGTTCCAAACAGTTGGCAGTAAAATTATTCTGCTTTATACTTCATTTTAGGCATCACATCACTTTATTTATTTTAATTTTATTTTATTTATTCAATTGGTTTTCTCATGGTGTGTATATACACTGATCAGGCATAACATTATGACCAATATTGCTTCCTAATATTGTGTTGGTCCCTCTTTTGCTGCCAAAACAGCCCTGACCCATCGAGGCATGGACTCCACTAGACCCCTGAATGTGTGCTGTGGTATCTGTGGTACCAAGATGTTGGCAGCAGATTCTTTAAGTCCTGTAAGTTGCGAGGTGGGGCCTCCATGGATCGAACTTGTTTGTTCAGCACATCCCACAAATGCACTATTAGATTGAGATCTGGGGAATTTGGAGGCCAAGTCAACACCTCAAACTCGTTGTGTTCCTCAAACCATTCCTGAACCATTTTTGCTTTGTGGCAGGGCACATTATCCTGCTGAAAGAGGACACAGCCACCAGGGAATACCATTTCCATGAAAGAGTGTACATGGTCTGCAACAATGCTTAGGTAGGTGGTACGTGTCAAAGTAACATCCACATGGATGGCAGGACCCAAGGTTTCCCAGCAGAACATTGCCCAAAGCATCACACTGCCTCCGCCAGCTTGCCTTCTTCCCATAGTGCATCCTAGTGCCAAGCACACGCACCCGGCCATCCACGTGATGTAAAAGAAAACATGATTCTTCAGACTTGGCCACCTTCTTCCATTGCTCCGTGGTCCAGTTCTGATGCTCACGTGCCCACTGTTGGTGCTTTCGGCGGTGGACAGGGGTCAGCATGGGCACCCTGACTGGTCTGCGGCTATGCAGCCCCATACTCAACAAACTGCGATGCACTGTTTATTCTGACACCTTTTTATCAGAACCAGCATTAACTTCTTGAGCAATTTGAGCTACAGTAGCTCGTCTATTTGATCGGACCACACGGGCCAGCCTTCGCTCCCCACGTGCATCAATGAGCCTTGGCCGCCCATGACCCTGTCGCCGGTTCACCACTGTTCCTTCCTTGTACCGTGCAGTATTGTGGCGTGTTTAGCCACCTGTTAGCCAGGCTATGAAATTCCAATCACAGCAATCTGAGCTGAGCTTATAATAATCATTTTTGTTTGTGTGCATTTCCATAAGTGTGTGAGAGAAAGAGATGTCATCTGGTAGAATGTTCTTCCTACTAAGATAAGAGCTGTATCTGTGGCAGTTTATGCATATTAGAGGCATGCTACATATTCTCAACCACTATCTTTATCTTTTTTCTCTAGTCCTCATTATTACTCTACCCTCCTGTCATGGAAGTGTCTCTCTCTGTGTATTGTTTGTTCTGTAATTGGATTGGCTTCTTGTAGGGATATCAGAATGGCAGCATATAGGATTTGATTTGCAGATCTAGTTGTCTGTCAGAATGCTTTTGTGTGCAAAGGCACGTACAGCTTGTGTTTTTGAAGTTTGTCTGACTCTTTTGGGATGTCAGTAGTATACAGTAGAAATGTTAAATGTGTATAATTAAAGCTCTGTTAGACAGAGAAATGCATGAACTTTCAAAAGCATTTGCGCCACAATGTTGATTACCGACGGAATTTTTTTGTTTGTTTTACAACACAAACATTGAAAAATGTGGGGTGTTTTTTTTGTTGCTGACTGGGGCCAAGCGGAATGGGGTCTCGTGCTCTCAACGCGCACGACCAGGGTTGCCAGGTCCCAGAAATATTTACAGCCCAATGACAACTCAAAACCTGCCCAAATGGAATAAGTAGCCCAATTGTCCAGTGTCCAATAAGATTAGACAACGACTGGATTCCCACAAAGGGCCTAAAATAAACGTTATATATTTTATATATATATATATATATATATATATATATTTCTTTGATCCAAAATACAGCAAAAACAGTAATATTGTGAAATATTTTTACAATGTTAAACAGCTGTTTTCTATGTGAATATACTGTAAAGTGTAATTTATTCCTGTGATCAAAGCTGAATTCAGCATCATTACTCCAGTCTTCAGTGTCACATGATCCTTCAGAAATCATTCTAATATGAGGATTTGATGATCATCAAACATTTATGATTATTATCAGAGTATGATTATTATTAAACAGTTGTGTACAATTTTTTTTTTCAGGATTCTTTTATTAATAAAAAGTTTAAAAGAACAGCATTTATCTGAAATAAATTTTTGCTTATTTTGCAACATTATAAATGTCTATACTGTCACTTGATCAATTTAATGCACCCTTGATGAATAAATGCATTACTTTCTTTAAGTTCTTTCCCCCCCAAAAATTAAATGTAAATGTAAATAAATTCTTACCGACCCAAAACTTTTGAACGGTAGTACAATGTTACAAAAGCTTTATATTTCAGATAAATGCTGTTCTTTTGAACTTTATATTCATCAAAGAATCCTAAAAGAAATGTCTTACACAACTGCTTTCAATAATCATAAATGTTTGTTGATCATCAAATCCTCATATTAGAATGATTTCTGAAGGATTTCTGAAAAACTGGAGTAATGATGATAAATTCAGCTTTGACATCACCGGAATAAATGACACTTTACTATATATTCACATAGAGAACAGTTACTTTTACATTTTAATAATATTTCACAATATTACAGCCTTTTTTTAAATTTTTACCTGACATTTTATAGTGCTGCTTGTTCATCCATGGACAACTGAACCGATGCTTCTACTACAACCAAATCTAGGCATAACTGACGTGTGACTCAAACTGACTCTAATGTGACGTGATGATGCTTGATGGGGATCAATACCCACTAATAAACGGTTAAATTTTCATTTTTCTTTGCCTACACATTTTTTTTTTTTTTTTTGCGGCTGCGGTACATTATAATTGTAGCCCAAAAAACAGCAACCCGCGGCTCCGTAATTTTTCCAGCGACTCCTTTTTTAAAATAGCCCAATTGTGCGGAAAAACCACGACCCTGGCAACTATGCGCACGACCGCACACTCCGCGTTGACGTCATTTTTGCCATGCGCACCCTCACGCTCGTGCGGACGCGGCGAGTATAAACAAAGCTTTAAATAAGGCACTGATGTCCCGGGAATACAGAGATAACGTCTCGCTAGAGTGGCCAGCATCGGGAAGCGCCTTTTATTTGCTTTACACCAGTCAGGAGCTTGCACTACTATTTTAATACCACATAGCATATTTTGCAAGTAACTTCGTTGCCCTTTCTGTCGAAATGGTCCCACACAGTAGGCCTACTTCTTTTCCATTGCTTTATTTTGCGAAATATGTCTGTGTAGGCACGTGTGGTTGCATGTGTCGACGCGCCCTGTGAGTTCAAAAATATAGCATATTTTTCTTTAACCATGCAGCAAACAAACAAACAAAAAAACAACCTTTTAAACCGTTTAACTGATAGTATTAAACGGTCAAAATTCTTCCTTTCGGGTAATGGTTAAACGGTCAATATGAGCATCCCTACTAAAAACAGAAGCCTAATATTGGGAAATATTATTACAGTTTAAAATAATTGTTTTCTATTTGAATACATTTTAAATTGTAATTTATTTCTGTGATCAAAGCTGAATTTTCAGCATCATTACATCATTGCAGTCTTAAAGGAACACGCCAACTTTTTGGGACTTTAGCTTATTCACCGTATCCCCCAGAGTTAGATAAGTCCATACATACCATTTTTATCTCCGTGCGTGCCATAACTCTGTCTGACGCACCCATCGCTAGCCTAGCTTAGCACAAAGACTGGAGGTAAACGGCTCCAGCTAGCCTACTGCTCAATAAGTGACAAAATAACGCCAACATTTAGGGTGCGTCAGACAGAGTTATGGCACGCACAAAGATAAAAATGGTATGTATAAACTTATCTAACTCTGGGGGATACGGTGAATAAGCTAAAGTCCCAAAAAGTCGGCGTGTTCCTTTAAGTGTCACATGATCCTTCAGAAATCTTAAATTATATAAAATAAAGGCCAATTCAAAATATGAATGAATACTACAACGGTATAGCTCTTTTTATAGCAGATATATCATTGTTGATAGATTAATACTCAATCTGAAATGTTGTGGCAGTTGTTTGGGTGCTTTTTTGAATGGTTTAGTCATTTATGATTATTGGATTGAATACATGAAATTGCAGGTACACGTTAAGTTTTTCTCTGACTTGCAATTTTAAAAGGACGTGCATTGAAATATTTTAATCATGTTGGGCTGCAGAGGTGTTTAATTCAGATTCATGTAAAAAATAACCATGGAGGGAGAGATTACAAAGAGAAATGACGTACGTGTGTGTGTGTTTTGAAAAGGCCCACGCTGAGAATATTCTGTAATTACTCTCTCTGCTGAGAGACTCTGCATTGCCAGAGAGAAAGACAGAAAAACAGAATGTGTGAGAATGAAGGTGAGAGTCTTGACAGAGACAGAGACAGAAATAGAGATGTCTGTGTGTAATTAACCCTCACAGGTCTCACTCTCTACCTGTCGCTCTCTTCTCGTCCTCTGCTGTCTCTATGTCACTGGGGTTGTGTGGCCGCTCAGGGTCGCTGAGAAACACCGTGGCACATATCACCGCATGAACGTCACCGCTGCTCCTCCTGCCCGACATATGAACACGGCAGTACACTGTCAAAGACATTACACTGATCCAGAAGGAAAAACAAGTGTTTGCAGGACAAAATGTACATGTATACAAACAAACTGTACATCTATACAAAAGTCGTTATTCACTGAAAGTCTTCATATAAAAACATTATAATACTACCCATTCAATCATGATATGATTAATGTCAAACCTTTTTCATGCTTTTAGGTGCTTGTATGTGTCAAATTTGAGCCAGTGTTTATTGTTGAGCTGCGGTTGTTTGTTGTGTGGTTAGTTATTGAATTACTGCACCATCTATAACCCTCAGCTACACACACACACCAGAAGTTGATGCCATGTGTCTCAGTACAGTGTTTTATGTTCTTTGTCCCCAGCCATCTATAACTATGATGCTCGCAGTGATGAAGAGCTTTCCTTACAGATCGGAGACACTGTACACATCCTGGAGACTTATGAAGGTGAGACACACGCACAAACACACACCTTCTTCTGTTGTAACTAGATGTGACACCGTAAAGCATCAGTATGAAAGTGGCTAATAATTTTCAAATATTATGTATTATGTTAACCGCATTTGACCATTTAACCCTTTACCAAAGCTATCTTAAGAAAAACATTGATTTATCAAAAATTATGTATTTAAATAATGGGAAAAGATATTTATCAGTAACAACCAACTGAAATGTGGTCCCAAGCCACTGCTAAATGATTGGTTAACTAAAAATCTGAAACCCAGTTATTTTTTTATTTTTTTGAAAATGTATTAATTTTTATTTATACATGTATTTTTTTGTCATTTGGTGTCTTATTTTATTTTGTGTATTTTTATTTTATTTTATTTTTAATGTTTACATTAATTTATTTCTATAAAATTACAAAATCACAATCTTAGTTTAAAATTGTATTTCTGTTTCAGAATTGCAAAAATGAATAGAATAAATCAATATTTAATTTGCCTGTGACATTTTCTGAACTTATTTACCTCTCGCTGATCATTTGCTGAAGAAGAAAAACATATACTTCTACTGTTTTGAAGTTTCACACACTATTCATGTAAAGTGCTTCCTGTTGTCCACCCATTTCAGTCACATTTTAAGACCTTTATGCACCGATATGTCCTGATAAGATCTTTCCTTTTCCCTCCAGAACAACCTCTCTCCGACCTCAATAACACACTTTAGTCTTGAATGATTTGTTCATAGCTTGCAGACATGCCCGCTGCCTCACTTCATATGCCCAGGAGATTTATGAAGCATGTCTTTTATAATCTCAGAATATTGTTTTCTAGAGGGACACAGTGGCGTCTCACTGTAATCTAATTGTTGGTATTTTCATCTGACTGCTGCAATATTTCTTGCTCTTCTCAGGATGGTATCGAGGGTATCGGCTGAGGAGGAAATCGAAGAAGGTGAGTTACTGTATGAAAAGCTTCCAGAGTACAATCAGCTTCCATGATGTCAACTTGAATTTTTCCTTTGTTTGGTATTTTCTGATGTACTCTTCTGTGTACAGGGTGTGTTTCCGGCTTGTTACATACATCTGAAGGAGGCCACAGTTGAAGGCAGTGGGTCAGTATGATTTCCTGAAAGTTTGTATTTTGTCGAATATGGAATAAAACATTATCAACATCTTAACAGGCATTAGCTCTTCCCAAACCAACTCATTTCAGCCAGATCACAAAATAGCATTGCATGTATCCTTCATGGAGAAGGCAATCTCGGGATTTGTTTCTCAATGGAAGAAATGTTGACTATAAATCTGCTACTACTCAATGGTAATAGGTGTTGTTGTTTTTTTGTTGTTGTTTGTTGTTGTTGTATCTTTGTGTGAACGCTAAGTGAACCAGGACTAAATGCATTATTTTTTCTTTTTTTGGTCCGGGCTAAAAGAACCAAAATAGCCGAGCTAAGTGTGAACACACCCTTAGTCTAATTAAAAATAGATTATTTACCCATCATTTTGAGTGTGTAATGCATATTTAGAGTATTGTCCAATTAACTTATTAGTCTCTATGGTTGTATTTAATTTTATTCTATTTTATTAAATATAATATTATATTATATTAATTATATTATATAATTATATTTTATTATATTAAATGTTATATAAATTATGTATTAATTTATTATTTTATTTTAATTATATTAATTTTTTTATATATATAATTATTTATTATATTTTATTTATTATTTTACATATATTTTTTTCTTTTATATTTTAAATAATTAAATTTTTCCTTTATTTTTGATCGTTATGTTGATTGCCAAAGAATTACAAATTCGAGCAAATCATGGCAGTATTCTATGCAAAAATGGCAAACCTCATATAAAATGAATAGAAAATAAATCAACTCATATGATATTGAATTCGTCCTTAACATTTTCTGAAAGTTAAGTACCGCCTCTCAGTGATCATTTGCTGAATAAAAAAAATATATAAACTTCTACTATATATTATATTATTTTAAAGAGTTTCACACATTATTTTGTACCCTATTCATGTAAAGTGCCATAAACTCCTTGTCTCACCACTTAACCATTTAAGACCTTTACACACAGATAGTTCTTTATCAGATCTCGCGAGTCTCTCTGATGCTTAGGGTGCTGCTCTCTATGTAGACAGCTCACTATGTTGTGGAACATATTCACATTAAACTTTACACTCCTTTGCTGAATCTGTAGATCATGTTACTTCTGATTATATCAGCGTTGGTCTCTGAATCCAACCTCAGCTGTTAACAACGTCATTCCCATAGATGTCTTACTAAAACAAGTTAGCGCTCTAACAGCCCAGTGCCAGCCTAATAAGAGATTTTAGAGTCCAAAATGTATTTTCGAGTGCGTTTTAGAACTGTGTGAGTAATTGGAATCGAGAGCAGAACCCAGCTCAGATTTCATAACGGCTGTTTTGATGACTGATGCTGGTAATTAGTTTTCATTGGGCTGAAGGGATTTGAATGACTCCGGGACCTCAGAAGCCTGTATGAAGCGGAATCACTGACGTGAATAGAGTGAGATGCAGTTAAACAGTCTATTGTTTCCCACACAAGTCATATTCTTTGGAAAGCTCCTACACTTTATTGTGCTGCCTATGTTTATGCTATTTTTCTTTTGCACTCTTTTTCCTTTCTGTCTGTCCTTAGACAAAAGGAGACGGTCATTCCCACTGAGCTTCCGCTGGTTCATGAGGTCACGACTACGTTGCGAGAATGGGCGACGATATGGAGGGACCTATATGTGGTAACCCCTGCATTTTGGCATTTATTGCAAGACTTGGTAGTATATTCCAAAAATGCCATGCTTTTCCTCTACACACTCAAAAGTTTGCATTTTTCCATTACACAAAAAGTGCATAGTAGGCGAAATGGGACGCAACAAATTGACACGGTCAGCACGATGACATAAACTTCATAGTCAGCATTTCAGGCGATGCATCTGAAATCTCGTAGGCACTGTTTAACAAATAACTTATTTTTTTGTTAAAGTGAATTTACCCCACAAATAGTTTTAATTGGAAAAAAAAATTGACGTTAAAAGGTATTCTGCCATGTTTTTAACCTTTTTTTCGCCATGAAATTAGCCTTGGATGCTTGCATGGTGTTAAAACAATCAATCAATCAAACAAACAAAAAAGTATGGATGTGTAGTATAAATGCAGTCTAGCTATGATGGCATTGTCATGTGATCTATGATGTCAGCTGCATCACTTCTCCACTAATTACAAATCTTCTCCCATGACCTCATGGGATGCACAATTTAAAATCTTGGCATAATTAGTTGGTCATCTAGGTATTTTTGGCAACTTTTTATGAATACCGTTGGACTTCCGACTCATTTCACATACTGCGTTTTGCATGCTATAGTGTATAATAGTAATAAAGTAGTTAATAAAGGCCTTCTGAAGCGAATCGATGGGTTTTTTAACGAAAAATATCCGGCGGTCCGCCTTCCATATTCAACTAATGGAAAAAGCGTAACTGGCGCGACGATGACGTTGGATATATTGTATATTTGTCTTGCACAAATCCATTGATTCACTTTAGAAGGCCTTTATTAACCCCCCGGATCTGTGTGGATTACTTTTATAATAGATTGATGCACTTTTTTGGGCTTCAAATTTTAGGCTGCCATTATAAAGCTTTGATTAGCCAGGATATTTATTAATATAACTCAGATTGTAGGATCACTTGAGGGTGAGTAAATCATGGGGTAATTAAAATTTTTCGGTGAACTATCCCTTTAATGACATAATCAGCATTTTGATGACAGCACGTCACTGTTCATAGAGCAAACATTCATCTGCTGTGACATTGCAATTTTCTCTAATAAATCTGATGACCTTCGCCTCTGGCGTGATGTTGAAAAGCTCTGACATGATATACAAATAAAAGTTTGTTTTTAATATTTTCCAAAAAGAGTCTCATTGACAGTTTGTAAACTCTTTTAATTGCATAATTAAGTACTATAACACTCCAGGGCTCTTTGTCTGCAGTGATTAGGAGCCTCGTGCCTTTACATGTGCTTTGACAAATTAATTAACACGCATTGCAGGGTTTTAAACAGACTTTGTGTTTCCAACAGGGTGACAAGCGTGAGATGTTCAACACAGTCCGAGACATGATCTATGACTTGATCGAGTGGCGCTCCCAGATCCTGTCCGGCACGCTCCCGCAGGACGAGATGTCGGAGCTCAAACAGAAAGTCACCTCCAAGATGGACTACGGGAACAAGTATGAATACACACACACGCACACGCACACGCACACACACCTACACACACGAACACAAGCTGCTGACTCATTCTGATTGGGTTATGTAAGAACAGGGAGAGCGTGAGCTGGAAGTCACGACTGCAGTCCGTTACATACACTTTTAATGTTTTTATTCAGGGTCTGTTTTTGCTTTGAAGGGTCATTGTGAAAGATTTCCAGCCCTTCAGATGTTTTATCCGCTCTCATTTTGGTAAAAAAAAAAAAAAGATTCTTAATCAGTAGTGTGTGCTGTTGCTTATACTTGAGTTTAAGATTCCTTAACTTTTAAGTTTTCAGTGTTGATGCTGTCTGATGATTTTTGCCTGGCAAACATTGAAACATGCAAAAAAATTGAAGGGCCGTTAAGTGTCCACCTTTTTTGCAATATCCTCCGGAGACCCAGCAATGGAGTTTTTTCCTCTGCATATGACATTAGATTTTAGCAAATTTCTCTGACAACATTCATGTCACAGTTTTAGTATGCAGAGATGCCTAATGTTTCGAGGTGTAACCATGAAAACTCCCTCTCATTGGTCTTTAAAAATTACTGAATGATCAAATTAAGCATTCTTATGGAAAATGATAATATTTTGTGATTTATTTAAATTTGAGTAATTTTCAAATTGTTTGTCAGAAATCAACATCTCAGGAAAATGTTATGGCATTTCAAATCAGAATATGACTTTCTGTTATGAAACAGGACATTGATTTCATACATAACCTCTGTAGAGGACACCAGGACTAACATCATGGCATATCAGGTATTTTGGAGACACAAGTGAATGGGGAAATAAATCATGTGTCAATATTTTAATGAAATATGAGACATTCTTATGAAGTTACTCCCATTATTACATGTCTTTTTTCATTACATGTTGCCTCAAGAGCACATTAATATGCAAATTAGATACAGTGAATAGAGGCATTGCATAGAATGGGAATTGGACTTATGGCCATGTTTACACGCATATTGCATAAAGCAAATTTGGTAACACTTTACAATAAGGTTTCATTAGTTAACATTAGTTAATGTAGTAACTAACATGAACTAACCATGAGCAGTACATTTGTTACTGTATTTGTTCATCTTTGTTAACGTTAGTTAATAAAAATACAGATGTTCATGGTTTGTTCATGTTAGTTCACAGTGTATTAAACTAATGTTAACAAGATTTTAATAAAGCATTAGTAAATGTTGAAATTAACATTAACAAAGATAAATAAATGCTTTTTAAGTGCAGTTCATTATTAGTTCATTTTAACTAATGAACCTTATTGTAAAGTGTTTTGTTATATCTTTCATAACATAGTTGTGAATACTTTTATATAAATTTTGGATAAAAAAAGCTTAACCTGAAAATTGATTGGTGAATAAAAAAATATTTATATTTTTGTACTTTTCGTGTCTTTTAATTTTCTTAATAAATGGATCCTGGTGTCCTCTACAGAGGACATAGCATAACAGGAATAAAATATTCAGTTTTTCTTTTCTTTTTCATATAGTCCAAACAATGTAATGACCTAAAAAAAAAATATTCACAAAATAAAAAAAATTCTGGTTCTCAGGAGGATATGGAAGTTAGCTATTTTTGTGAATGTGCATAATAGGTAAATAACTAAAAGTGCAGTAAATGGTAAAAACATGCTACAAAGTGTTTGATTATGATAATAAATTAAAATAATTTGAATACAAATGCCAGTTTGCAACAGACTGTTTTTGTACAGCTAAAATACCTGAAAGCGGATGACACCGGAAGCCTTGCACATTCATATCCCGCTGAGGAGTATGTTAAAAATTATGTGGATACACCCAAAACATCCTAGCAACACCCTGGCAACCACCTTCCACACCTGGTTTTGAGTTTTACATGGGCAAGTGTTTTTAGAAAAAAAAAAATAGTTTGAGCATTCCGACCACCACTGCTCAATGTCATTGGATCAAACAATGGTGTGAGTTTTGGGGCGGGGCTATCTGTTTAGCTGACCAATGAAAGACAGGGAAACCAATCCCATTTGGTTATTCTGCCGGTGCAGACTTTTTTTCTGCTCATTAAACACATTCAAGACCATGTAATGACAGCGATGAGTTTATTTTACTTCTAGTGTTTTTTTGTGCTCCTGTTAACTTTAGCGTTTAATTATAGGAGGAAGCAAGTGTACAAATGACATGATAGATCTGCTCTGGTTAAAAAGTCTACAGTGACACACACATGTACAACTCTCAGTTCTCAGTTCAAGTCTCTGTCTTTCTCAACTTTCTTGGGTGAAAGGTCTTTTTATTTTTACATAAAAATTGCATAAAGATGACAATCCGGCCAGTACTAAGTGCCACTATTTTTCCGTTACACACCTTTTCAATGCATATTGACATTTTTCCAGTGCCATTTAGCAGATTTCATCCAAATTGATGTTTAACTTCGTCTCTTACAACCAAGTCTGTTTTATAATGTTTCTTACAGTGTTTTTTGTGTGTTTGGCAGGTATTTAGACCAGGATCTGGTGGTGAGAGATAAAGATGGGAATATTCTGGATCCTGACCTCACCAGCACTGTCAATCTGTTCCGAGCACATGAAGCCGCGTCCATGCAGATTGAAGCTCGCATCCAAGAGGAAAAGGTAAGCGATATTAGACTGTTTTCATCCTTTATGGCACAATAGAAACATGCTGTTTTTTAAGTCTGTGATTCATTTTTTGATTGATATATTTGAATGTGTTTGTTTGATGTTCCTGGATTGTGAATTGTGAAGGCCTGAGAGCCGATATTACACTCTCATCAGCTCCTCGTTTTGCAGATTTATTTTGGTCATCACCACCCGCTGTGATGTTTAATGAACACATTTAATTATAACTGTTACTTCACATTTATATGTAGGTGTGACTACTTTGTCAAGCACAACCGCTAAACCACATAGAAAAGTCCCTGACCGCATCTCTCAAACACCATCACTGACGTGTGAGAGTTTACACGGGAACAGAGAGCGTGAGAGCAAACCATCTCACTTCCCTTCTTGCTGTAGGGCTCAGTGTAACACATGGCTGGGTGATATAGCTTGGTGGAAAAAAAAAATCTCAATATTTTTAAGCCTTTTGACAAGATGCAATGTAAATTATTTTTTTCCAATCAGAGGAACCGTTACTTTCACTGCAGACTCACAATGTATAATGCAAGAAATGCAGCAAAAAATAAAAAACATATTTTATTTTACTTTTTATTTAACACTCTCTCTCTCTCTCTTTCTCTCTTTCTCTCTCTCTCTCTCTCTCTCTCTCTCTCTCTCTCTCTCTCTCTCTCTCTCTCTCTCTCTCTCTCTCCCCCCCCCCCTCTCTTTTTTATGTTTTTAAATAATTAAATGTTTTATCTTTACTTTATTTCATATATGTATATTATAATGGGTTAAGATTGTTTTAATTTCACTTAAATTAAAAGTTGTTTTTTAAAGCCTGTTTTAAATGGATTTAAATTATACTGTAATGTTGAATGGCTAAAATGGAGAGAAAAATCCATTTAATAGAGAAATCCGTAGCAGACTGGCCTACATCAGTAGCAGACAGATGAGACTGGCCTTCAGTATTTAGTAAAAAGATGACAATAAACAAATATTTAAAATAAACAGTCTTTGGAGATTCAGTGTGAAATTATCACAATAATAATAAAAATATATGCATATAATATAATTATATTCATATTATATTCAAATGCATATAATATATTCTTTAATATATTACAGAAAAATGTGCAATTAATTTAGTAATTTTTTTGACAATCAACGCATATTTATTATTTATTTAATATTTATTACGCATTTAATATTTTTTAAATTTATTTATTTAACAGTATTTAAGAAACCCAATGGTCAAATGCTCAATAAAATCAACAAAATATGTATGATGTTCCTTAATTTATATTGGCAGCAAAACCATTACAAATATATTGTGAATTGATATCACTCAGCTCCAGTGTTCTAAGAATCAGGGCTACTTTTAGACTGAAGTGTGTTCACATACACCTTCACACATACTTATGTACAGTCTATGAGGTTAACAGCTCTGTTTGATCTGTGTTCTCTCACAATGCCTCTCTAATGACCGTTGAACCACTGTAGTGCTTTAACATGAGTCACCGTGAGAGTTATTCACTGAGCATGGGCTTCCCTTGAGCCAGGGGTTTTCATTTAAGATCCTAATACGTTGAAGGAGCCGTTCGCCTAAAGTTGAAAATTCTGTCATTTACACTCATGTTATTCTAAACCTGTATGACAAGGTGAAATTTTAAGAAAACATCAGCACTGGTGACCTACCTGTCTCCGGTGACCCTACCCAGATGTTCACTGTCCTTGAGTCTCTTTTATCATATTGCATAAGTTATATAGGGCATGTTTACACCTGATCACTTCATGTGCTTTTACTGATCTGATTTGTTAAAACAATTCCATTTACACATAACCGCATCAATGTGTCTGCGCAAACCTAACACATATCCGATCTTCAATCCCTGCGCTATATGCAAACGGAGTTCACGTCATTGTAAGCAACAGATATGAGCTGCATTTTATTTATCATCAGCTAATTTCAAGATCAAAGGCATTAGGAGAGAGAGCGTCATCAACACTGGTAAGATAATTTAGTCTCACTACTTTTAATGAAGATGATTGTGTTTTGAACGTCTGCAACTCACTTTCAGTTTCATTTGCGGCAGTTTGCGCGTTGGCTAGATACTCTACTCATCTGTCGTATCTGGCTGTAACGTCATATAGCCTATAAAATTTACATACGTGGTTTCAACAACCAGATGCATTTACACTTGTCCAGTTTTGTTGGTAATGCGTCTCAGACCAACTCCCGAAGTGGTTTGAGTGATCGGATTTAAATCCGTCTCGAAAGAGTTTCGGAGGGTGTTTACACCTGGTCTTTTCCAGAGAAAACGCATGAAGTGACCAGGTGTAAAAAGGCCCGTAAATTCTTTGAGACTGACAGTGATTAACACCGGTTTAATTAGTGTTGCTGACTTTGACTCAAGCACATTTGAAAGATTAATTAACACATTTTTTTGTATGCATTTGTTTATTTTTCAGTCTCAGAAGCAGAACATGGATTTGAGCAGGCAGGCGAAGTTTGCCTCCACACCCTCGTTTGCCTTGTTTGTCACGCTCAAGAATGTTGTGTGCAAAATCGGAGAAGATGCAGAAGTGCTGATGTCACTATATGATCCGATTGAGTCCAAGTTTATCAGGTCAGTGCACACATGGACTCAAATGCGTAGGCTTGCATGCATGCAAAGCCATGCCCATCCTAAACATAGCTGTCAAATGGTACTTTGTTCATATATATTTTCAAATAATTTTTAACATTATTTTGAATAATTATAGCTTTTATAGTTATAAATAATTATATTAGTGTTGTTATTTGTACATATTTTTTAAAATATTGTTTAAATCATAATTTTAATAATTTGACAATAGCTTCACCCTCATTTGGGAGCTTGGGTAACCATGACGTTTCACATCCTCAGTAGTAAATCAACCACAGTGTTTGTACCATACACACAATTCTCAATGGTTGGTGTCTGCAGTGAATGATCATTTTATTAGGGGCCAAGCACTGAAGGTGCATAGGCACCTATTGTATCCTTTGGCGTTCCTATTCTTCTTCTTCCGTTTCTCCTTCCTCTCTGGAAGTCTATGGCAGCCCATAGAACCGCTTGTGGGAAAGTTATGAAATTTGGTACACAGATTGAAGACAGTTTGAACTGTCACCATAGCAAATTTGGAATCTCTAACTCAATCCCTCTAGCGCCACCAATTGTCCTAAATTTTGCAACTGTCTATTTTTAATTTTCAGAAAAAACTACTTTTCCGATCTCCTCCTAGGCCATTGGTCCGATTTTCACGAAAATGTAACCAGATCATCTTTAGACCATGTATGGAATTGACAAAAATGTATGGAATTCAAGTTGATTCGTCAAATTGTTCTTGAATAACATGCAAACGAATTAAACGAAGAACGTGCCAAAATATATCCCCGCAGCGCTTTAGTGTATTGGCTGAAACTGTGTGTGTTACCCCCCCCTTTAATTGCTCATTGTTGCAGGTGGTCTGATGCTCCAGTCATGTTGGCATGACTTATTGTGTTTATGCTTGGCCCTGATAATTGCTGCTTGCAGATATATTTATAATTGAGTGTGTCCACAGAAAAAGACATTTACATTTGCATTTAGCAAATGCTTTTTTTTTTTTATCGAAAGCGTCTTACATGCATTAAAAATGTGGAATCAATCCTAAGATCTTGACAATGCTACTGAGCTATAAGGGAAAAAAGTTTGTAGTAAAAGTAATGCCAATAATATCTGTCATTTTTATTTCTACATTTTTCCTGCAGTGAAAACTATCTTGTACGCTGGTCCAGCTCGGGTTTGGCGAAAGACATCGATCAGCTGCATAACCTGCGTGCTGTATTCACGGTACGTATTATTTTGAGCTTTACTCTTGACCTATTTTATTTAAGGTTATTATGGAGAGATGGAGAAATGGGATGTGATGCAGACCGGATTGAAACCCGCATCACCCACATGAGCACCATATGGCTCATTGAACTACCTTCTAATGCAGCATCTGAAATGGAAATGTAGCGATATAAATGGCTGATTTGAAAAGCTCGAAATAGGCTTGAACTCAGTTATTGCTCATTTATGTGCATCACACAAAATGAGAAAAATCACATATAAGACTAGACTAGTAGACCTAGCTGAACAAATCCAGGTTAAGCTGTCTTTTTGACCATGGTAGCTGTTTCTGTGGACTCAAAAATGACATTTTTATCAGTACTTTCTCTATCAGTGTTATTTTAGTATTATTTATATTCTATTATAGTTTTTTTTATTAATATTTTGAAATGGGTTTTATTTTTATATTTGTATATATTTACACTGATGTTTTAGTTTTTTTAGATTTAAGTAAAAAAAAAAAAATTGTTAACAGTAACTCTGTCCTCTAAAGATGCATACAATTCTGTAATGTGGTTATATGATAATGGTGTGTTTTTAGTTGGCATCTAGGTGGTCGCCTAACTAGGCTTTAGAACAATGCTAATTTGGGGCATGTGTGCGAGCCACTAGGCCACACGTGAAACCCTTCACATGCATGACCTAATTGTTTGATTTGAACAATCAAATGTGTCCTCCTGTGTCGATGCGCTGCTTCATTACCGGCTCGTTTCTGGAAACATCGTCATGTAAATGACTCGGGAACAGACGAATGGAATCAAGCCGTAACAGTCTCTTGCATTGTTCCTTAATGAGTAATCACGGTATTATTGGGTGACACTTTAATTCGTGTTCATCAGTCGTGTTGTAGAATTGGTAATTAAAGTGTTGGAGAAAGCGGCATCATCATTAACGCAGTAAAGGGTAATGAGCTAACGGTCATTAGAGGAGAGGATAAGGAAGCTCACTGGAGACGCTGCCTGGCTTGCATTGTTGCACATATTGTGTGTGTCCATGTACATGTGTTGGCATCTGCTTGTACTTTAACACAGGAAAACCTATTTTCTATGCTGGAAACTGACTTGTTATGAACATGAAATCATTTTGAAGCTCTTTTGTTTCTTACACATTATTATGAAGGATATTTGTTTGTTTTTTATCGCATGCATTTGTGTTTTGTGTATCTTGCATGTAGGTACTTAAACATATTTGCACCCACATATGAGAGCTGTTCTCTTTTATTTATTTTTTTATTTTTATTTAATTGTATTTTATTTTTTTTATTTTATAATTCTATATTTTATTTTATTAATTTTAAAAAAATATAATTTTATTTTATAACACGGTTTTATTTTTATTTTATTTTCCTTTTTTTAATTCTTAAAGTTCTTGTTTCTTACACCCTATTATGAAGGATATTTGTTTGTTTTTTTAATTGCATACATTTGTGTATTTGTATGTACATAATTTAATAATTTATAGAGCATATGCATTGGTATGTGTGTGCATGTACGTAGGTACATATTTGCACCCACACATGAGAGCTGTTCTCATTTGCTAGAGGTCATTTCTTTAATGGATGCTGTGCTGTTGAGGGTCAGTTTGTTTTCCCAGAATCCTCTGCTCTCTGCACAAACCCCCAGCGGGGAATGAGTTGCTACTCCCAATCAAATGCTGCTCGAAACAATTTACCCTTCACCCGGACGCTGTACTAACAGTCTGTGTACACTGGCCCAATCCACGGATAAATCTTTGCCTTCCTGGATGGTTGCTAAACTAACAAGTTAGAGTTTAACTAGATGACTGTAGGCAGAAACACCTGGTGCATGGCCGCTTGGGGGCTCAAAATGATATTTTTTTAGTACATGATTGTGCAAGTGCCTGTGCATGTTTTTTTTTTACACTTATGCTTGTGTGTTTCTCTCCAGGATCTGGGGAGTGAAGACCTGAAGAGGGAGAAAATCAGTTTTGTTTGTCAGATCGTTCGCGTGGGTCGAATGGAGCTCAGAGATAACAACACTAAGAAATTAACATCTGGCCTCCGCAGACCCTTCGGTGTGGCAGGTAGTGCCTCACTCTCTGTCTTCACACATAACACTCAATGCACACTTAGCATGGTAACCATACTGTCCATTGAAATGGCACCACAAATTTACTTTGATTTATTTAGCAGATGCTTTTATCCAAAGTGATTTTAAAGGATTTTATTGTTGCTATTGAAAAACTGTACTTGTTGATCCACAGAAACACACCAACTATTGTTACTACAATTGTTTTTTTTTTTTAATTAAATTAAATTTTTGTTTTATTTCATTTAATTTATTTATAATTTTGTATATTTTATAATCTTTTTATATTGATTTTATTTATACTTTTTTATATTTCATATATTTTATTTCTTTATTTCATTTTATTTTATTGACAATGATAGCTAATACTTAGTTGCCACAGTTTAACTATAAAAGCAAATATATTTTGCAGGTGTTCTGTTTTGGAATCTGTATTTTGATTTATCATATTCATTTGAATGATTGCATACTGATACAATTGTTGAAGCCTTGTGTGTAATCAACTGGAAAAATATATCGCATATAAGCTTTGCTGTATGTAATACAGAAGGTGATGCAACATGCCATAGAAAATGGAATGCACAAATCTCACTGAATTCATAAATTTTTAATGCATTCGAAACAATTGCCTTTCCACTGATATGGCCACAACCAAAGTGTTTTGTCTGCCTGTAGATAAATATTGCTTTATTACAGTGTACAGTAGAAGTCTTGAGCTGGAGTTAAGTGACCCTAATATTTTACCTTAATATTTGTGTCCGCTTATTACCATTACTTTTTTCAATCCCTGACCCTTAGGGTCAAACTTCAGTGTCCAGTGCATTACACAATTTATAAATGATTCCTGAAATTGTGCCTTGAGAATAGATGTGATATTACTTTATTTAGCTACTTTCACTTAAACAATCAACCACCCCAAAATCTGTTATTGCGCACAAAACTTTTATCCTGTTGTGGACTTTAGTGTCAATGGAACAAAAAAAATCTGTTTTTCTGTTGTAAATAAATACATAAATAATAAGGCCGAGCAGGAGAATGAGAGGAGAAATGCAGCCTTTGGTTTCAACATCAAACAGTTTTTGAAGTGGGAATGCATCTCTCTCCGTCTCCGTCTCCGTCTCTCTCTGTATGTGGGTCAGGCAGGTAGAGGCAGAACCTGTATGTGTAATGTCACCTTTAATGTGTCACATTCAGAGACAAGCCAACGCTTCCATTATGGCTCATCAGTTTCCTGTTGCCTGCTGTAAACCCAATCTCAGTTCGGCCACTCCTGCACACGAGGCCAAATGGCCATTTAGAGGCGATGTTTATGTGTTCAGTCAGTAATAGCTGCCGGTTGACAGCTTATCTAGAAAGTTTTGGCTGCTCTCACCTTATAAACCACAAATTTAAACTTCCATGAGTGAGTGTTTCTGTTGTGCTTTACTATGTTTTTCAGGGATGTGATGAATCTCACAGAGGAATACTCAGGTCCTGTTACACCCTGAAATTCAAAGGGGGAAAAAAGGCTTCTTTTTTTTTTTTTTTAAGAACAATTAAGATTTGGGATATTTTCATGACAATTTAATTTAGATTTTCACTCAAGATTCTCTTTTCTGTTATGTAGTAGAAAAGTCATACAGTAAAGTAATAAAAAATACATATTTATTCAATTCAACGCTGCAGTTACTACCATGATGTAATATTTATTTATTCATTTAATTTTTTACAAATGTACAGTACAGGTCAAAAATTTCAAACATTACTAATTTTAATGTTTTTGAAAGAAGTCTCGTATCATTTATTTGCCTGCATTTATTTGATCAAAAATACAAAAAAAAAACCTTTCTTTTTTTCTTTTTTTTAAATTGCTTAGTAATTATTTTTATTCAGCAGGGATGTGTTAAATTGCTAAAAAGTGATAGTAAAGATTTATATTGTTAGAAAATATTTCTATTTTGAATAAAAGCTGTTCTTTTTATTTATATTCATTATATTTTTAAGTATCACAGGTTCCAAAAAAATATGAAGCAGCACAAGTGTTCAACATTGATAATAAAATCAGCATATTAGAATGATTTCTGAAGGATCATGTGACACTTAATGGCTGATGAAAATTCAGCTTTCAATCACAGAAATAAATTATATACTTTAAAAGTATATTTAAATAGAAAAACATTATTTTAAATTGTAATAATATGTCACAATATTAGTGTTTTTTTTTTTTTTTTTTTTTTTTTTTCTGTATTTTTTGTTAAATAAATTCAAGCTTCCCTTCATTTCATTGTTTTTTTTTTTCCCCTTTTGATTTTGGGGTGAAATGTGAGCTGCTTGCAGTATTTCTCATTTTCACGAGATTCACCCTGAGTTGTTGAGACATCATGTTTTCCCAGGCTGTTTCTCTGCAGATATTATTCTCTCCTCATTCTTTTCTCTGCAGTAATGGACGTCACCGACATCATCACGGGCAAGATGGACGATGAGGACAAGCAACACTTCATTCCATTCCAGCCGTGAGTATGACTTCATCACATCAACACAACAGCTTTCATGGAGGTGAACGCAACATCACGACAATGACTGTCTCAAATCTATTATAAGCATGTGAAATGCTTTCTAGTTAGGCACTAGGATTTTAGACAACCTATAAAACCACAGGCACTGAAATAGAAGCTGCTTGTTTAATGCATGTTTGCATGGTGACCAAAAAAATATCACTGACCAATAATATTTGAGGCTTTTAGGTCATCAAACAAAGAAATAGGGCTGCCCTGACTAAAGATTTGTCTAGTCGACTAGCAGTCGCCAAAAGTTGACTAATCGCACGTTTATGATATCAATATAATTATTTAAAATGGGAAATGGCTTGAGTTTCAGGGCTGAGAAAGAATAGCCTATTATATGTAACATTGCTAACATTGTTCTGCATTACAAAGAAATACCAAACCATAACCACTCAAGCACATTCATAAGCTTGCATCAGCGCACTGGCAAATATAATGATTATGAATGTGGTGGGGGGGGTCGGGGGGTCGGGGGAAGCAGGCTAACTGAACATTTTAATAATTTATTAATAAACTAGTGATGTCAGTGTCGGCTGCAAAGATAAAGTTGGCGATGCTGATTCATCATTTCCACAGTATAGTGGACACGCCTATGGAGAGAAATGCATGTTTCATACAGATTACATAATCAGAGAATATTTCGATTTGAATTGGTTCATTTAAAAGTAGAAATTTCTATGTCTATAGACATATTTCTCATGTCTGTGAGGCAAGTATACTCTTATCTGTATGATCAAAAACGACAGAGTATTTTAAGTTCTTTCCACTGTTATCAGGAAAAAATGCAAGTGATAGCAACGGCACCTCTGGGTTAGTGAGTTTACGAGGTGTTGTGTAGTCATGCCTTTTATTTTGTGGCATAAGACGGTTCATTTGAGTGTAAGTTTGTCTGTGTCTGTTTTCCTGATTTCTGCTGTATCATCTGAATGCTCTGTGTATTTATTCTTTGAAAACAACACTTCACACACACACTTATTCTGTAGGAGAGCCATACGTGCCTCACATTCTGTCACTAAATAAGACTATACTTCAGTCTTTCTCTGCTTTGCCGCTCTCACAGTCTAGCTGGGTCACTAGAAGGAAGAATGGAAGTTTGTTGTGAATTGTGGGGTTTTTAAAACAGGTGCTCTCACTTAAGGGAGGTTTTTGATTTGTAGCAGCTTATTTGTGACTTATTTGTGAAACACGCAGCAGATTAGTTCTGTTCCTAAA